>CAUYLG010004796.1:0-80820 GCA_963573385.1 Cacajao melanocephalus
AAATCTACTCTGATCACACCCCTCCCTCGTGCCCCCTCCCTTCTCCCTTCCCCTCCTTCCTTCCCTCCCTCCCCCCTCCCTCTCTCTCTTCCTCCCTTCCTAGAGAGGGAACAACATTCATGTGACGGGCCCCTCTGCTTCTCCCCCGCCCCATCATCTCCAGCGCGTGGTGGGGGAACTGCTGGGGAAGGCGATTGGCATCGATCTCTCCATCCCTTCCGAGGCCCGACTTCGGTCAGTTTTCTTCGGGCAACAATATTCGAAATCGGCTGGGGTCTGGCGGTGTTGGCCCCCGCGCGCAGACCTTGCCCCGAAGGGGGCCCTGCCTGCCTGGCATGGGCGGAGGGGGGAAGGGCGGGAGTGGAAGGCTGTTTGTTGGGGGGTTTTGGCGCCACTTTTGTTTTAGTTTTAGTGCTGCTTTTCATTCCCACCCCCACCCGCACTGTCTTTCTCAAGGCACGAACTGAGCTGATCCTTGCCCCAGGTAGGCAGCCTGTGCGTTTTCACTCCACACTTTTATTCTTGCTCGGGGTCGACTTTCTTTTTTCTTCTCCCCTGGATCCGGAGATCTGCGGACGGCGATTTTGGGACGAAAAGGGTCGGATGGGCCGTGGGAGAGAGAAGGTGTGGGAAACAGCATCAAGTAGTTCCGCAAAACTTTGAGCCCTGTTCCCATTTTCTTTTGGCCTAGAATCGTGAACGTATTGTTGATTTCGGCCTTTTTTCCCCCCGTCGCGAGAATGTCTTGTTTTGCCTTTAGTTTTTTTAATAAACCGCTGCACTTTGGACATTTAGTTTCCGCTCCCCCTTGGTGCATATGTCATTTTATTTTTAATCCTTAACTAGAACGGGTTATCGTGTGATTTTTTTTTTTTCGTGCTTCAGTACTCGGCTTTAATTTTTAATATTGCATTAGTAGTTTCATCCGGTTTGTGAGACTTTCTCTTCCGTGGCCTAGAATGTTTTTTATGTTGTTGCCTACCACCCCTCTTCCCTCTCCCTCCTTCTTTCTCTTGGGTGTAGTTTTTAAATTGAGGGCCATGGTGTTGGATTAAATGGTAATTTACAGTTTACGTGATATATCTATTGGAAACTTTTGATCTGTAAGGTTAGGTTTAAGTAAACGAGACGCTTGTGTTGGTTTGCAATGGTTCCTTAAAATGCGCGGGCCACCCCCACCTCCCACCGTAAAGCCCGATCTTCCCTTCACACTGGAGTGTAAATTCCATACCCCTTTTCTCCCACGGACCGCCGTATTTCACAGCAGCCACACCCTGTATTTGTCTCTGTGGATTGGTCTCATTATCAGCTTAATTTAGTGACTCTTAAACCACCATGATGGGACTTGCTTAAGCACGAAGCTTCTTTTCCTGTTTAGTCCTAGTGGTTAGTGTCGAAAGAGGAATAATCGAGGTTTCTTGATGAAATCTAGTGCGGTCCAACCTCTGCCTTTTTTCTGTTGTCTTTTTTCCTACTCCGGGCTGTTGGCGGTGTCAGCACCGCTGCTGGGGGCGGGGGTGGAGGGGAGAAAGAGTCGGGTTACCGAAGTGCGTCATTCCTGGCTCTAGCAGGGCCTGCTCGGGAGCTGCTGGTGTTTGTTACTGTCCTCGCAGCACTTTTCTGCCAACCTTCTCTCTCTGCGTATTGGTTAGGAGCAAAAGCAGGAGGCGGTCTCCTAATTCCGTCTGTAGGCTAGCGCGTTGCGTTTAAGGGTATATGTGAACTTATTTTGTTAAAAAAAGGCGCTGGGAAGTGGATGCATTTGTTTAATGACATACAATTCAGGTGGTTTAAAGACTTGCTCTCGTATACTTTCCGATGAACAGTGGGGTTAATTTTCAACATTTTCAACCACTTAGGTTAAAATGCCTCGTTTTCTTTCTACATTGATATCAATCTATAATTAGGGATCAGAAGGACCAGTTTTACGTGTATTAAGTGTTCAGCGGCTTTTCAAGTGGTTGAATTGTAGTTTTATGACACATTATGTTAAATAGTCCATTTTTTTTCGTTTTGAACTAAGGTGCCACATTAATGTAAGTTAATTGCAGATGTTTAAGTTCGTTTTCATCACATTTCTCTATTTGTCTTTTTAGGTATAATTTTAAATAGGCCCTTTGGGTTTTATGGACTTCATTAAAATTCTTAAAGATGGTTATATCTTTGTGTTTAACTGAATTCTTAAATTTATCACCTACCAAGGAATTGTGTAAGGTGGCTGTAGAGTTACATTTTTGGCTTTTGACTTCTTAACTTGCTAGTCTTTGGTACTTTTGCTGTCTTTGGGTTTTTCTCAGTGTTCTTACCGAAGGTAGTGTCTTCCTCTTCATTCTTTTTGAAGGTAATAATGAGGGGAAGGAGTGGGTAAGAGGTAGATATGAACAAAAGTGGCCTCGAGTTGATTATTGTAGTTGGATGAATACTGGAGTGCTCGTTGTTACTGTTATTCTCTCCACTTCTGTATGTACTGTTAAAAAATTTCCATAGTTTAAAGGAAAATTTTTTTTAAGAAGAATTTCCAGATTGTCTTACAGTCTTGGGGGTAATGACTTAAGTTTACATATCAAAATCACTTGCATGTGAAATTTAGCCTTGTGGAAGTGATTACACAATGCTGGGCAAAACTTTCAAAAAAAATGTTTAAACGGAACTAATGTAGAACAGGCTACATAAATACTTATAAATTGGTTGAACTTTAAATGTGTATAACAGCCTGAGTGTGCTCTACTTTTACTTTCCTTTTTCATTCTTTGAAAACAGGAAAATTCCATTTGTAAATTTTGTAAATTCTGCTTGGTGTCTATTTCATCAAGTTGGAGTTACAGTGAGTCAGTATGAAAGGGATTTACTATTAATAGGAGGGGCTTTGGCAGTTGCAGTAAGTGACAGTGGAAGGGATTGAGGTGCCATAGGGAGCATTCCTGGTAGAAAGATCTAGGTAGCTGAATTCAGTTTCAGGATTTGATGTTTAATGACTGGGTAGAGAAGCGGATTGAAACAGAAATGTACTTATTAGCTATTCCTTCCCACTGTGAAGTAACTATAGTATTCTGAGGTATATCAGAGACTGGCAGAGAGGGTGGAGTGGGTTCTTTTTTTTTTAACTGATAAGAAAATGAGTGTTTACACTTAAAATGGTTTAAATCACCCCACACCCCAAGGATGTGGTGCTATAACTAATTAGAAGTTGATATGTAAAATATTTCAGTATTCTCTGTTACCATTCTGACCGTTACCTATAAGCGGTAAAAATGTGTTGCAGTGAAAACCCTTGGTCTCCCTTAATTAGCGTATTTGTGAACTCCTAAATTCTATTAAAGTAAGTGCCTTTTTTTTTTTTTTTGCAGTTATGTACTGTTTAGTGTCAGTTTTATTTTTTTCCCCTAGGAGATGCGTTTTTAAAATATGTGTCACAATTCTGAAAGGAATCCAAAATAATGGATGTTTAATTGATAGCAAAATTTCACCCCAATCTGGGAACAGACATTTTCTGTTAGCATTAGTCTGTTTGTGTTTCATATTCAGCATTTTAGCTTTAGAAGAATGTTAAGAGAAATAGATGACATATTTCAAATTTTTACTCATATGCAAATATTCTTAGTAGTTAGTAAGGATAGTGGCATCAGATTTATTTTATTGTGTGTGAGGCAATAGCTAAACTACTACACTAACACATGAGTCTGGTAACTTTTAAGTATATTTAGTTAGGATTTTTAAAAGCCCAAACACTCAAATAAGATTTTCATGAAATCAAATTCTACATTTTTCAACTTTATTGACTTCTGTGGTCACCCAGGGACTTAGGAATTAAAATGAATGGGATGGGGTTGGGGGACAGGCTAAGGCTAAATCTATTCCTTTGGGAATTTAGCGTTAGATGTGAAAATATGCAGTTTAGTAATGCTTAATATTTTGCATGTTTAACTGATACCACCCACAGTCATATGTGGCAAGGTAGTAAACAGAGAATAGCATATTCTTTCTGCCTCGGGTTCTTTATAATAGATAACAGACTTCAGTTTTTGATGCTGCAAGTTGACTTTTGAACTTAAAATCGGCCAGGCACAGTCACACCTGTAATACTAACACTTTGGGAGGCTGAGAGGCTGAAGTGGGAGGATCGCTTGAGCCCAAGGAGTTCAAGACCAGCCTGGGCAACATAGGGAGACCCCATCTTTACAGATAATTAGGAAATTAGCCAGATGTGGTGCACACCTGTGGTCCCAGCGATTTGGGAGGCTGAGGCAGGAGAATCACCTGGGCCTAGTAGATACAGGCTGCGATAAGCCATGATTGTGCCGCTGCAACCAGTCTGGGCAACAGAGCAAGACCCTGTCTCAAAAAACATTGAAAATAAATTAAAATGTGCAGTTTACTGTATAATGGAGTACGATTTTGGGAGGTGAGGAGAATAGCAAGGGAAAGGGATAGTCGTAGTTAGGTATGGGCATCAGTATATACTGAGTGTGATTGTTGGAGAGTAAGGAAGGAACTTCAAAGATATAGGCTGTTTTAAAAGTTCTTGGCAGGGTGAGGTGGCTCATGCTTGTAATCCCATCACTTTGGGAGCCTGAGGCGGGCTGATCACGAGGTCAGGAGTTCGAGACCAGACTGGCCAACATGGTGAAACCCTGTCTCTACTAAAAATACAGAAATTAGTCGGGTGTAGTAGTGCGCGCCTGTGGTCCCAGCTACTTGTTAAACCTGGGAGGTGGAGGTGGAGGTGGAGGTTACAGTGAGCTGAGATTGGGCGACAGAGCAAGAGTTTGCCCCCCCCCAAAGAAAGTTCTTATTAGCTGGGCATGGTGGCACATGCCTGTAATCCCAGCTACTAGGGAGGCTGAGGCAGGATAATCATTTGAACCTGGGAGGCAGAGCACTCTAGCCTGGGCGACAGAGCAAGACTCGGTCTTAAAAAAAAAGTTCTTTACCTTTTTTTGCATTGGCTACCTCTTCAGGACTTTAGTTTGTGGTTCAATACTGTCCCTGTGTAGTAATTCATTTTTTTTTTTTTTTGAGACAGAGTTTTGCTCTTGTTGCCCAGGCTGGATGGAGTGCAATGGCGGGATCTTGGCTCGCTGCAACTTCTGCCTCCCAGATTCAAGTAATTCTCCTGCCTCAGCCTCCCAAGTACCTGGGATTATAGGCATGTACCACCACACCTGGCTACTTTTGTATTTTTAGTAGAGCCTGTGTTTCTCCATGTTGGCCTGCCTGGTCTCGAACTCCTGACCTCAGGTGATCCACCTGTCTCTGCCTCCCAAAGTGCTGGGCTTACAGGCCTCCCAAAGTGCTGGGATTATAGGCAGAGCCACTGTGCCAAGAAGAGATTATTGAAATTGTTTTACATTCTTCTGCCGAAGAAAGAGAGGATGAATAATGTCAGCGTTCTTTTTTTTTAATTACAGTCACGCATTGCTTAATGGCGGGCGTACCTTCTGACAAATGCATTTTAGGTGATTTTGTTGTGTGAACATCATAGAGTGTACTTACACACACCTAGATGGAATAGCCTACTACACACCTAGGCCATATGGTATGGCTTGTTGCGCCTAGGCTATAAACCTGTACAGCATGTTGCTGTACCGAATATTGTAGGCAGTTATAACACAGTGGTATTTGTGTATCAAAACAAAAAAGATACAGTAAAAATACGGTATAAAAGAAAAAAATGGTACACCTCTATAGGGCAGCACCCTTATTTTTATTTTTTATTTTTTCCTTGCCCCGCCCCCCGCTCCATTATATTTTATGGGACGACTGTCTTACATGCAGTCTGTTGTTGACTAAAATGTCATTATATGGCACATGACTGTATTTTAATCTGAAAATGCATTACTAGGCTTGATGAAACAAACTAGGGGAGATTTCAATAAGCTTTGCCTAACATAAGGGACAATTCAAAGGTAAAATTCCTTTATAAGAAATAAGTTGGCTGGGCGTGGTGGCTTACCATCTGAATCCCAGTACTTGGAGAGGCCAAGACAGGAGGATCTATTGAGCCCAGGAGCTTGAGACCAGCTTGGGTAACATGGCGAGACCCCATCTCTAGAAAAAAAAAATTAAAACTTAGTTGGGTGTGGTGGTGCAGCCTGTGGCTCCAGCCACTGGAGAGGCTGAGGTGGGAGGATTGCTTGAGCCCCAGGAGGTTGAGGCTGCCGTGAGCCATGATCATGCCTCTGCACCTCAGCCTGGGCAACAGCGGGACCGTCTCAAAAAAAAAAAAAAAAAGTTGTTTCTATTCTGTTATACATCGTTCAAGGGGGGTGAAAAACAAATCCTATTTACATTTTTGCAAGAATAACATGAAACCTGAGGTTTTCTAAGAAACTTAATTTAACTGCTATTTAAGTTACTACTGAATGCCAGTAACTGTGTTTTAATCTTTTGTTAAATCTTCTCGACCACTTTGCAAGATAGGTGGTCCTCATCATTTTACACATGGGGAAATTGACTCTCTCAGAGTAAATGCCTTGTCCCAAGTCGCATGGTAATAATTGACAGCTTTGGATTCACACTCAGATTAGCCTGACCTCAAAACCTTTGTGCTTTTTTGTTAAACCGAGTTGTTTCCGTCATCTGGTTTAGGTCTTGAGCTATCATCAGAAAGCATGCATTATTTTAATTTTACAAAATCAAGATTCTTTTTCATGTATAGTGCAGGGTAAATGCAGATTTACCCAGAGTCAGATGAGTTGCTGCCTGAGGTCTATATTGTTTTTTAATACTAATAGGAGCAGTTGAATAAATCTGAGCATTGGTTTCGTTTGCATATGCTTATTAAAGTTTTTGGGATAATGTATTGAATTGTATTCTTGAATTTTTTTGGGGGGGAATCATGATACATGGAATGGTTTCACAGGTATTTTTTCTTTATGTCATTTATGCTCTATCTGAAATAGAGATTAAATGTGTCTGAGAATTGTTCCCCAGTCCTTCAGCTTGTTTTATTGAGTGGTTAGATTTGAAGTAAAAAGTTTAGGCTAATCTTTTTGTTTGTTTGTTTGAGATGGAGTTTTGCTCTTATTGCCCAAGCTGGAGTGCAATGGCGCCATCTCAGCTCACTGCGACCCCCTAGGCTAATCTTTTAATAATTCACCACTCTGGTTCTTTAGGGGTTGGTTTGTTATTTAATTGTACCTTAAAAAATTCTCTTTTATTCTGTTAGCATCTCCTGTTACCTTATACTTCCTATTTTAGTTCATCTTTCACTATTAAGTTTTCTTGTTTTTATTGTTACTAGGTGATAAATAGTTAATATCTTAGTGATCAGTATCTTAGTCTCAGTTTTCTCTTTCCTTTCTGTTTTTTTTTTTTTTTTTGAGATGCAATTTGGCTCTTGTTGCCGAGGCTGGAATGCAGTGGCGTGATCTCAGCTCACCAAAACCTCAGCCTCCCAGGTTCAGGCGATTCTCCTGCCTCAGCCTCCCGAGTAGATGGCATTACAGGCACCACCGCCATGCCTGGCTAATTTTTTTTTGTTGTGTGTGTTTGTAATAGAGATGGAGTTTCACCATATTGGCCAGGCTGATCTTGAACTCCTGACCTCAGGTGATCCACCTGCCTCCCAAAGTGCTGGGATTATAGGTGTGAGCCACCATGCCCCGCCTTTTTTTTTTGAGATGGAGTTTTGCTCTTGTTGCCCAGGCTGGAGTACAGTGGCACAATCGGCTCACTGCAACCTCCGCCTCCCTGGTTCAAGTATTCTCCTGCCTCTGCTGCAGCTGAGACTATGGGTGTGGGCCACCACGTCCGGCTAATTTTTTGAATTTTTAGTAGAGATGGGATTTCCCCATGTTGACTAGGCTGGTCTGGAACTCCTGACCTCAGGTGATCCACCCTTCTCCAAAGTGCTGGGATTGCAGGTATGAACCACTGCATCTGGCCTTCCATTCTGTTTTTCTTAAACTGTAACTAGTTTTTCTTATCTGAAGGAATTCTGTATGTTAGATTTCTGACCTAAGATAAATTTGTGGAGACAAGGTAAAACCAAATATATATATTTGTGCTTTTCATAGCCATGAGTCAAATTTATATATTTATAGTGATCATTTCTTTAAGCTTCAACATGTAGGAAATAGTTTTTTCCCAGGTGATGAACAGCAGTCTTCTGCTCAGACTGTTTGTTCATTGAGTCTTCTTTTCATCCATATTTCCCCCTTTGTATTCCAAGAAAACCAGGAACTGGTGTTCCATGACAGAATTACTCCCTAAGGCATCCATTGTATATTATAAATTAGTTTCTTTCCTGCACATCTAGAAAGATATTAGTTAGGTACCATTCTTGGGAGACTTCAGGAAATAGTCACTGAAGTCATTTTCTGAGTTCTGTAGTTAATGTGAGAAACCCTGGTTGAGAAAGGCTGCTAGAATATTAAGGGACTTGGTTTGGCACTAAGTAAAGTTTTACTTTTCACAGTCACTTTCCTGTTAGTAACGCTAATATGGCCTCTATTAAAATTTGTGATAAAATATGAACGCAGTTGATATTGGTATTGCTGTGGGATAAATTGGTTAGTGTTGATTTCAAGCAGTTAGTGCTGCTTAGTTGTTTGAAATAATTTAATGTGGGACATGAAATGCATCATTTTATTTATAAGAAGGAATGTTGTGGGAGCATTGTTCATTATACAATTCAAAACCTTCTATAAAAAGTCACTGACAGTGACTAACGTTAACAAGGACTAATACTAACTGAACTCTTACCATATGCCAAGTACTCTTAAAAATGCTTTGTGTGTATTGGCTTACTTAATCTTCATAACTCTATGAGGAAGGATCACCATATGATTTATTGTTCAATGTTCAAACCAGGATCCTTTTGAGAGTGAAAGAGATTGCTTCTTGGCCTTTTGGCTAAGATCAAGTGAAGAGTGAGTAAAAGGGGGCACTCATCGAATGGCATGCTTAGATAATAGCAGAAATAGAACTGTTTGAGAGAAAGGATGTATGATGACTTTAATACCTTCTTTTTGGCCAGGTGCAGTGGCTCATGCCTGTAATCCCAGCACTTTTGGAGGCCGAGGCAGGCAGATCACCTGAGTCTGGGAGTTCGAGACCAGAGTGACCAACATGGAGCAATCCTGTCTCTACTGAGACTACAAAATTAGCCAGGTGTGGTGGCGCATGCCAGTAATTCCAGCTACTCGGGAGGCTGAGGCAGGAGAATCCCTTGAACCTAGGAGGTGGGGTTTGTGGTTAGCCGAGATCGTGCCATTGTACTCCAGCCTGGGCAACAAGAGCGAAACTGTCTCAAAAAAAAAAAAAAATCTTTCTCAGAATAAACTGAAGCATAGGGAGACCAAGTAACTTGCCCACTTAGTAAGCAGTAAGAAGGGGGTTAAAACTTCTGTAGAGGCTGGGCGCGGTGGCTCACACCTGTAATCCCAGCACTTTGGGAGGCTGAAGCAGGCAGATAACCTGTTGTCAGTAGTTCAAGACCAGCTTGGCCAACGTGGTGAAACCCCGTCTCTACTAAAAATACAAAAATTAGCCAGGCGTGGTGGTATGTGCCTGTAATCCCAGCTGCTTGGGAAGCTGAGACAAGAGTATTGCCTGAACCTGGGGATGGAGGTTACAGTGAGCTGAGATCGCATCACTGCACTCCAGCCTAGACGACAGAGCAAGACTCTGTCTCAAAAACAAATAAAATAAAACCTCTGTAGAGATTTCCGTGGGCATGAAAGTGATTTAAATTATTTTAAATTGCCTTATTCTGGGAGTTTTTTTACATTTACCCTTTTGGGGGAGTTTTTATTGGTACATGGTCAATAGTAAAAGACAAGATAGTGTTTTTTAAAAGTACAGGAGCATTTCCAGCTGGATTTAAGACTGAGGTGATTATATTGTCCTGATGTTGAAAAGCAACTTTCCTGAGGGCTGCCTTAGGTTAGAAGAAAATAAAACTCCAAGATAACCACATGTGAATTTGTTTTCCTTATGTATTATTCAGGTTCCCTTTACCATTTTCTCAGGCAGAAATGTGGATTGTGGAAATTTTTTCTGAGAAGAGAGTAGAAAGAAGATAATTTTGTGATTAGGGAGAAGTGTTACTAGAAAAGAAAGAAAAGGGTCTAGTTTAGAGACTTTTGAAGATAAACTGATTCTGTAGCATAGTTTGAGAGTTAAGTCTTGTAGAGATTGATGTCATTTCATAAAATTAACATCCCTCTTTTATTGTATGTGTGTGTGTGTGTGTGTGTGTGTGTGTGTGTGTGTATGTGTATATGTGTGTGTTTGTATTTTTAGGAGAGATGGGGTTTCACCATATTGGTCAGTCTGGTCTTGAACTTCTGACCTTGTGATCCGCCCGCCTCGGCCTCCCAAAGTGCTGGGATTACAGGTGTGAGCCACTGTACCTGGCCTATTATTGTGATTTTTGAAAGTTATTTTGTATTTCTTGCATACTGATGCTTGTGCTCTCACCTCAAAAAATATTTCTGAAGGCGAATTCAAATGTGAAGTGATTTTGGCACTATGGTGGAACTTACAATTGTAAACGAAGATCTTTTTTTTTTTTTCCTTTGAGTGGGAGAGAATGGTAGTGTCTGATTGTAAGGACAATTCCGGTTTTGTTTTCATACTTGGCTATTTTAATAGTTCATTGAGTAATTTGTGTTTTTCACCCCTAGCGAGTTGACTTTCGGAGGTTTTGTTGGTGTCACTATCATTAAATAGGTCTGTTTAATTTTTAAGATCTTGAATTTAGTTCATTAAAACCATTATGAGACAAGATATAGCTTGAAGGGGGACTGCGTGTCTGACCAAATGAAGGAATTGGTGACCTTTGTAGTGACTACAGTAGACAAAAAGGTTATTTTGGGGAGATTTGATTTATTATGTGAGATTAATGGGCCGGGCTAGGTGGCTCATGCTTGTATTCCTAGTACTTTGGGAGGCTGAGGCTGGTGGATTGCTTGAGCTCAGGAGTTTGAGACCAGCCTGGGCAACATGGTGAAACCCCATCTCTACCAAAAATACAAGAAAACCCCAAAAATCCCCAATTACCCTGGCGTGGTGGTGCATGCCTGTGGTCCCAGCTGCTCAGGAGGGTGACATGGGAGGATCACTTGAGCCTCGGAGGCAGAGGTTGCAGTGAGACAAGATCACAGCACTGTACTCCAGCCTGCGTGATAGACTGAGATCCCGCCACTCAAAAGAGAACGAAACAAAACAAAAAGCAACAGTAAAATAAAATAAAATAAATGGCAGTTGGGGCCAGGTGAGATAGCTCATGCCTGTAATCCCAGAACTTTGGGAGGCCAAGGTGGGCAGATCACGAGGTTAGGCAATTGAGACCATCCTGGCTAACATGGTGAAACCCTGTCTCTACTAAAAATACAAAAAACGTTAGCCGGGCATGGTGGCCCACGCCTGTGGTCCTAGCTGCTTGTGAGACTGAGGCAGGAAAATCGCTTGAACCCGGGAGGTGGAGATTGCAGTGAGCCTAGATGGCGCCACTGCACTCTGACCTGGGTGACAGAGCAAGACTCTGTCTCAAAATAAATGAATAAATAAATAAATAAAATAAAATGCAGTGGGGTTTTAAATACTGTATTGCTGGTTTTTAAGCTGGGTTCCAAGGGTGGAATGCAGATTTGTGAACACTCTCAAATTATGTGCAAACTATATGCATACATTTTATCAGTTTCTCTATGGCTCATTGTTAAAATCAACTGGTATTTAAAGTACCTACTGGGGGAGTGGGGCTGGGATCGGTGGCTCACGCCTGTAATCCCAACACTTTGGGAGTTTGAGGTGGGTGGATCATGAGGTCATATCGAGACCATCCTGGCCAACATGGTGAAACCCCGTCTCTATAAAAATACAAAAAATTAGCTGGGCATGGTGGTGTGCACCTGTAGACCCAGCTATTTGGGAGACTATTCATGGGAATTGCTTGAACCCAGGATTGCAGTGAGCAGAGATTGCACCACTGCACTCCAGCCTGGTGACGGCAAGACTCTGTCTCAAAATAAAATAAAGTACCTATGAAAGATTGAATACACAGTGGTAAACCAGAATACATAGTCTCTGCCCTTAGGGAATATAGTCAGTTGGACTTTGTCACTACAGAAGGGTTAAAAAACAACTATTAAAATACTATGTAGGGCTGGGCGAGGTGGCTCATACCTGTAATCCCAGCACTTTGGGAGGCCGACGCGGGTGGATCACGAGGTCAGGAGTTCAAGACGAGCCTGGCCAATATGGTGAAGCCCCGTCTCTACTGAAAATACAAAAAATTAGCTGGGCATGGTGGTGTGCACCTGTAGTCCCAGCTGCTCGGGAGGCTAAGGCAGGAGAATTGCTTGAACCTGGGAGGTGGAGGTTGCAGTGAGCCGAGATCACACCACTGCACTCCAGCCTGGGTGACAGAGCGAGACTCCGTCTCAAAAGAAAAAAAAAATTATGTATTGCATTTACTCCACATTAAAGGATATTGGGCTAAAACCAATAGCCATCATTGCAGTTTTGACACAGTATTCCTAATTTGAGATTAGTGACAAATACTGAAAAATTAGGGTTGCACTGAAAAACTTTAGGGGAAATATAACTGAGATAACAAGCAACTGAGGACTTTAATGTAGCCTTGGAATGCTTCAGTCTTTGGTTGCTGTTAATAAACTAAGTTAAAAGAGCCCATGATAATCTTTATTATTATTATTTCTTGAGACAGAGTCTCACTCTGTTGCCCAGGCTGGAGTGCAGTGGCATGATCTTGGCTCACTGAAACCTCCACCTCCTGAGGTCAGGTGATTCTCCTGCCTTAGCCTCTCAAGTAGCTGGGATTATAGGCACCTGCTATCACGCCCAGCTAATTTTTGTGTTTTTAGTAGAAACAGGGTTTCACCGTGTTGGCCAGGTTGGTATTGAACTCCTGAGCTAAAGTGATAATGCCTGTCTTGGCCTCCCAAAGTGCTGGGTTTACAGGTATGAGCCACCGCGACCGGCCCCATGACCACAGTTACTGTTATCCAAATGTTGATACCTTCTAAATAGTATTATGGTTCTGGGTAAAACCAAGAAACAATTAACATTCACTTTGTTATATGGGACTCGTGTGTGTGTGTCTTTCTCTTTCGAGTTCTAAATGTGATTTTAAATGCAAATTTAAGTTAAAGTATGCTTATGTTTTAATTTTTGACCTTAGATTCTTTTTTGGAATGTTTCTTGAAATTTTTTGGTGGCAGTATTTGATTTTCATTACATTCATTCCCTTCCACCCCCATCATAGAAAATGATTGAGGTTTGGTATATTTGAAGTATTTCCATTTCAGGATTGGGATATATGATAACCTCTTTTCTTAGATTTCTGACCTTTTTCTCTTTTCAAAGGCAAGGAGAATTTTTGCACTCACCAGTGTGTCTACTGCCTTGTACCTAATTTGCAAACTTTATGGTGACAAGAATGTTATTACAAAGAACATGTTTAATATCGTCTTACTAAAATAGAGGCATTTTTTTGTGGTCTAAAGAAAGGAACATGAACCTTTGAGAATTTCCCTTCTACACTGTTCTAAAGAAAAAGATAAAATGTAGGAAATATTATTAGCAAAGCCATAATATTTTTCCTTTGGGATATGTCCGTCCCTCCCTGTTTCCACCACTCATTCAAGCCAAAAGACATTCCTCAGACTTTACTCCTGGCAGGAGAATTGAGGAAGTGGTGGTAATCATGGCTGGCAGGGAAGCAGAAGCATGAAGGTATGTTTTTGAAAAGCAAACTTGTCAATGACAAATGGATTTTTCCAGTTCTGAGTATATATGTACTTTCTGAGTTTTGATTAAATATCAGTGCATAAAGTACTACTGTTCATTGAAGAATATTCAGTAGTTATATTCGTATTTGGGTATTCTAAATATACTTGAAAAATTTCAGAGGGATTATTTGGACAATGTGGGATTTTATTAGAAAAGTTCCTATAGTAGGAAATTAGTTCCTAGTCCTTTTAAGTTAGATTGAAACAGTATCTAAGTTACTATGGAAAAATAAGTTTCTGCCGGGAGCAGTGGCTCACACCTGTATTCCCAGCACTTTGAGAGCCCAGGAGTTCCAGACTAGCCTGGGCAACATAGCGAGACCCTGTCTCTACCAAAAATTCAAAAATTAGCCAGGTGTGGCAGTGTGCACCTATAGTCTCAGCTACTCGGGAGGCTGAGATGGGAGGATCACTTGAGCTCAGAAGGTTGAGGCCGCAGTGAGCCAAGGTCATGCCACTGCACTCCAACCTGGGTGACAGTGACCCTTTGTCTTAAAAAAAATTTTTTAAAAGATGAAATTAAATTAAAAAAAAAAGTTTTCTAACTTGAGGCAATTGTATGTGCATATATATATATATATAAATATATAGTATTTGAATGTACAATATTGGCAAATATCCAGATTTATCTCTTACAGCAAGATTAACCTTTTCAGTCTAGGAATTATGTTTTTATCTGATTTTGAATCATTGTTTCATTGTGCAGTGTGTATTATACAGGTTTTCAAATGGTAATTGAATTGAAACCTTAGGTTTTTAGAAATGTAACCCTCTATTATAATTGCATTATTGATATTCATATTTAAAAAGCTGTAGATTGGAAGTGAAGTAGTCAGTTTCCCCTAGTTGGTTTTGCATTAATGATAAAGTTTGTATTGACAGGATACCACTTACAGCATCTTCTTACTGTATGACAAGTTGTACTAGGCTCTCTAACATTTAATTTTTGTTTCTTACAACAACCCTGTTAGGTAGTGGGGGTATTTTCATTTACTGAGGTTTAGAATCATTAAGAGACTTGCCCAAGATCACTCAGCTACTTAAGTGGCCGAGGTTACTTTTTGAATCCAATTCTGCCTAATTCCAGAACACTTCTTTACACAGTGATACACTGCCTCCCAGTGGGATGATTTATAGATTTCATAGTGATAACTTTCTTTGGGGAAAGAGAATGAAAAGGATACAAGAACCCTAAATGGGAAAGACAGGAGGAAGTTAAACTTCTTATAGTGGTCAGGAACCTTTTGGGAGGTTAAGTAGGAGAAAAGCTTATTTTCAACCAAGAGCTGATGGATGTTTGAAGTCACATGTGATATGTTTCATGTTTTATGATAAACATCAAGTAACAACTAGAAAAGACTTAGTGGTAGGGAGATGATAAAGTTCTTTTCGACTATACTGATGATAAAGTTTCTTATACTGTACTGTTTTAATCTTCAGTAAAGTGACATCTGAAATAATTTTAAGGAATTAACCTTTTTAGAAAATAAACTTTCAGCCAGGCGCGGTGGCTCACGCCTATAATCCCAGCACTTTGGGAAGCCGAGATGGGTGGATCACAAGGTCGGGAGTTCAAGACCAGCCTGACTAACATGGTGAAACTCTGTCTCTTTAAAAAAAAAAAAAAAAAGAAACCTTTGAAACTAAATGTTAATCCAAAGCCTTGTCGGCATAGGTAGTGTTCCTACCAAATAACAATAATTCTAATAGGAATAATCTGTTCAGGTAAACTGGTCTGAGTCAGGAAACATTACTATTCCAGATTGTGTTTTGGTTTTCATATTCCACTAGCCTCCCTTTTCTGCTGCTTTTTTTTTCTTTTACCTCTGGTATCTTTACAGTTTCTGTAGTTCTTCATAAAAAGTAGAAATGTTTTGATAGCTATTTCCTTATTTTACTTTTATGCTATTACTGCTAACAGTAGACAACCTTATTTGTGAGGCACTGAAATAGAAGTGATTTCAAAAATTAGTCCATTTTATGACTCAAACATTTCTTTTAAAAATAACAAAAGAAAAAAATAGAAAAATTCATCCATTTATATTTCCCAACAAGCTCATGAGGTGTTGGTGCCATTATTATTTCCTGTTTGTGAGGAAACGGAGGCATAATGAGCTTAAACGTTTCTAAGCGTTCACATACTTAGGAAGTGTTGAATCCTTAATGTGAACCCAGGCAATTTGGTTCCCGAGGTTTGTTTATTTATTTATTTACTTATTTATTTATTTATTTTAGTTAGGGTCTCATTCTTTTGTTTAGGCTGTAGTGCAGTGGCACAATCACGACTCACTGCAGCTTTGATTTTCTGCGCTCAAGCGATACTCTCACCTTAGCTTTCTGAGTAACTGGGACTACAAGTGCATGCCACCAAGCCCAGCTTATTTTTATATTTTTTGTAGAGATGAGGTCTCACCATATTGCTTAGACTGGTTTTGAACTTGTGGGCTCAAGCGGACCGGACCACTTTGGCCTCTCAAGTGTTGGGATTACAGGTGTGAGCCACTACACCTGGGCACTACTGAGTTCTTTTTTTTTTTTTTTCCCCCAACTTTTAAGTTCAGAGGTACATGTGCAGAATGTGGAGGTTTGTTACATAGGTAAACGTGTCATGGTGGTTTGCTGCACAGATCATCCCATCACCTAGGTATTAAGCCCAGTATCCATTAGCTATTCTTCCTGATACTCTCCCCCACCCCCACAGACCCCAGTGTGTGTGTTTTTCCCCCCATATGTCCGTGTGTTCTCATCATTCAGCTCCCACTTATAAGTGAGAACATGTGGTGTTTGGTTTTCTGTTCCTGAGTTCTTAATGCTACACTATCATACTGCTGATTAGAGGACAATAATATGAGTGGTTTCTTCATCTTGGCAGTGTACTTTTAAGTCCTCTATTTAATTGTGGAGTATGTTTGTGCATCCTTATAGGAATTTTAGGGGATAGAAGAGGATTGGGCAAATCTCTGATCCTCAAGATTACCCAGCTGTATAATAGATGTACTCTCATCTGCCTTGTAGGTTATTTATAGAGACTATGTAATAATACACGTTGAGCATCCCAAGTCCGAAATCTTCCAAAATCTGAAACTTTTTAAGCACCCATATCATGCTCCAAAGAAATGTTCATTGGAACATTTTGGATATGGGATGCTCAACTGGTAGGTATAATACAAATAATTCCAAATCCAAAAAATATTTCGATTTTAGAATATTTATATTTGAACTACTTTTGGTCCCAGAGATTTTGGATAAGGGATACTCAACCTGTACTTTTTCTGGGATTTTTCTGTGTGCCAGACAATATGCTGTGGGTTGTGCTGGCATGATATGCCCCCCCCTATAACTCAGTAATTCTATTTGCTGAGTACATTCCATGTGTCAGATACTTGAGGTAATATACTTTAATTATTACATAATATAGGATATTATACCCATTTTATGGATGAGAAAACTGAATCTAAAGAAATTCGGTAATTTGCTCAAATAGGTTTCTACTTTGTGGCCTTTTTTACTTGCTGATCCCTCTGCCTGGCTTGGTTACTCATTTCTTCATGATATTTTGCTCAAATATTACCCTTTCAGTGGAACATTTCTTGGCTGTCACATATAAAAGTAATATCCCTTGCTTTTCCAGCCTTCCTTTTTCAGTTTATTTTGCTTAATATTACCATCAAACATAGATTTACATGAGTTGTCTCTTTCCCACTCTATAATGTGAAGTGGGACAAGGATATTTGTCAGCCTTCTTTATATTGCTTTATTCCTAGCGCCTAGAACTCTGGAGTGTAGTATTTGTTGAGCTAATGCTTAGGTGACTGGCATTCTGAGATACACTGGACTTACTTGCAAGCTGATCTGAAGTAAACTAATTCCATATTTGACAGACCAAGATGAGCATTCCTTAGAAGGGAAATGCTGTGGCAGGTGTTTGGGCCTGTTTTGGGTGGGGGTCAGGAAGCAGTTGAGTCTCCTGTAGTTTTTAGAGGCCTCTTCTCATGAATTGCCTTGAGTTCCAGGAGGAGTATATGCCTTCAGCTCAGCTTCTAGGTTCTGTAGAGCCTTTTATCTCTTAATACAGGTCTCTTAAAGCTGCTGCTTCTTACTTTTCAACCCTTCATTTTGCCTAAAGATTCTTTGAGCATTTGTAGTGTATTTGTGATGATCACAGCATGGAGCTTGATGTGAAGCAGGGGGTTAGCTTTAAACAGGCGGATCCTAGCTTTGCCATTTATAATTTAGTAGGAGATAACATAACATATATACGTACATTTCGAGATACATACATAATGTGTGTATATTTTAAAAATGCATTGTACTGAAATGTTCAATAATTATATTTTGGTTAATATTTAATATTTTGATAGCACAGTTTTTTCTGATGTCTTGGAATGCATACTCTTTTCTTTGTTTCTGCTTCTCAAAACATTTCTTGCAATAATGTATGTAGTTGGAACACAGTAGTAATAATATTTTACTGTACTCTTGCATCCAAATGCAAGCTGATTTTGGAGAGAAAGAGACATTGGATTTTAGATATTTCAATCTTAAGTTGATATTATGCAACTGTGGTTCAGCAGAGATAAGAGCAGGAGATGTTTTTTGGGGTCATTATGCATAGTGTACATTGGCTTTTGGTGGGGGTACTTAGAATTAATGAACCAGTGGTTCAGAGGTGAAAACACGCTTAAATTGGCAGGAAGAAGAAGTAGGATCACTGATAAGAGTGGTCAAAGAGGTAGGAGAAAATTTAGGATAATATAGCATACAATCCATAAGCATCTCAAATTTGAAAAGAATCCAGATGGCATGTTCTCCCATCTGGGAGATGCTTTTAAATTGTATACAGTATAAAAACTGTTCTTCCAATTATGTCAAGTTAAAATTATCTTTAAAGCTGATATAATCAACAATTATCCTTATGTAGATTGTTTTCTTTGTGGCATCTCATGGGAGTTGGGTTCTTCTCCCACACTGGGTCCTAGGTTACAAATAATAGGTTTAAGCTGGGGAGTGGTCAGGGACAGGAAGGGAGGGCATATTTGGCTTTATTGAATTCTACAAAGTCAAATAAAATTGTATTGGAATTATTTTACATGCAACATAGGTATTAGTGTGGCTGATCAAAGAATTGATTGTACTTAAATATGCGAATGCTATTAGGTTAATGGAATACTGCAGTTTGATGTCCTCTTCAAAATAGCTCTGAAAAATATGATTGGAATTTCTGGAGTCTATTTTGAAGAGGAAAACTTTTTTTTTCCTTTTTTCCTTCTGTACTTCATGTGAAATAAGTGTGTAGGCAACTACTTTAGTTTCTTCAAGTTTTGTGTAAAAGCTAACTTGGGTAGAAATAATGCTGGAGATGAGTATCTTACAAAAATCATTTCATTTTTCTGCTTCTTGAGATAATGTTTCACAGAGAAATGATGATTAATATGAAAAACCACTTATGATTCTACTTCCTTCATTCCAGAAGTTTTTTTTTAATTTTGGTAAAAGTCACATAAAATTTGCCATTATGACCATGTTAAACATACAGTTCAGTGGCATTGAGAACATTTATGTTGTTATGCAGCCATTGTCACCATATCCAGAACTTTTTTACCATCCCATAATAAAACTGTACCCATTAAACAATAATGCCCTGTTCCTCCCTCCCTCCCACCTCCCAGCCCCTGGTAACCACTGTTCTACTTTGTATTTGACTATTCTAGTTGTGTCATATAAGTGGAATGATACAATATTTGTTCTTTGTGGCTATTTTCATTTAGCATGTATTCTAGGTCATACATGTTGTTAACATGTATCAGAATTCATTCCTTTTTAAGGGTGAATAATATTCCATTGTATGTATATGCCATATTTTATCCACTCATCAGTTGACAGATGCTTGGGTTACTTATACCTTTTGGCTATTATAGCCATTATTCAAGCATGAATAATGGTGATAGGAGCATTGGTGTACAAATATCTGTTCAAGTCACTGCAGTCGATTCTTTTGTGTATATACCCAGAGGTGGAATTGCTCCACAAATATTTGAGTACCTACTATATGGCAGGCACTGTGCTAAACACTGGAGATGTAGCAGTGAAAAAGAGGGGGCCTAGTTCTTGCCCTCATGGAATTTACAGTCTAGTAAAGGGAGGAAAGATGTTAAATAAGCAATTGCAGTTAAATGTGTTAAATGTTACAAAAGGTTTAAGGACCGAGTATCATGTGTATGTTTCATATGATTGTAATGCATATATTAAGCGAAAAGAGAATATAAAACTTCAAATACTTTTCCCCATTCGAATATAATCCCCTGCGGCACATCACTATCCCTGGCCGCCTACCACATGGAAGTGTCTTCTGCTGCTTTTTTTTTCACATTTAAAAATGAAATGCTGCTGGGTGAGGTGGCTCACGCCTGTAATCCCAGCACTTTGGGAGGCCAAGGCGGGCGGATTGCTTGAGGCTAGGCGTTCCAGAAGAGACTGGGTGACATAGCAAGACCCTGTCTCTACTTAAAAAAAAATACCATAGTGGCATGCACCCGTAGTCCTAGCTACTTGAGAAGCTGAGGCTGGAGGATCCTTCGCTCCCAGGAGTTTGAGGCTTCAGTGAGTTATGGTCACACCACTGCACTCCAGCTTGGGTGACAAGAGTGAGACCCTGTCTTTACATTCTGGGTGCATTTTTGTTTTTTTTTTTAAAGACAGAGTGTTGCTCTGCCACCCAGGCTGAATGATCCTGGCTCACTGCAGCCTTCGTGCTACTTCAGCTTCCGCCTCCTGGGTTCAAGTGATTCTCGTGTCAGCCTCCCAAAGTGTTGGGATTACAGGCGTGAGCTACCGCGCCTGGCTAGAATTTACTTTTGAATATGATGTGAGGTAGGACTGTGCAGAATTTTTTTTTTTTTTTTTTTTGCCATATCATGAACCAAACCCAACTACTTTCCTGATATATTTGTCTCTCTCTCTTTCCCGCTCTCTCTCGTTTTTTCTTGTCACCAGGCTGGAGTGCAGTGGTGCGCTCTCAGCTCACGGCAGCCTCCGACTCCCTGGTTCAAGGGATTCTCCTGCCTCAGCCTCCCAGTAGTTGGGATTACAGGCACATGCCACCACGCCCAGCTAATTTTTGTATTTTTAGTAGGGACAGGGTTTCACCATGTTGGCCAGGATGGTCTTGATCTCCTGACCTCGTGATCCAAAGTGCTGGGATTATAGGCGTGAGCCACCAAGCCTGGCCTTTTTTTTTTTTTTTTTTTTTTTTTAAAGTTTCACTCCTGTTGCCCAGGCTGGAGTGCAATGGCGCGATCTCGGCTCACTGCAACCTCTGCCTCCCCAGTTCAAGCCATTCTCCTGCCTCAGCCTCCAGAGTATCTGGGATTACAGGCATGTGCCACTACACCCGGCTAATTTTATATTTTTGGTCAGGCTGGTCTCCTGACCCCAGGTGATCTGCCTGCCTCAGCCTCCCAATGTGCTGGGATTACAGGTGTGAGCCACCGTGCCTGACCCATTTGTCTGTTTCTTTATTCTCTTTTTAAGTTAGCAGTACTTCTACAAGTAGCTTTATCTTTTTCCCTATCTAATTGTGTCCAGCAGTTAGAATCATGCTGTCAATCAGCATGAACACTTGTAAAGCTCTTGGTAACTGAAGTTATATTGTTTTCTAATAGGGTTGTACTGATTTTTACAGTGCCACCAGTGCTGTGATACATGGCAACCACATTATTCCTGCTTCAGAGATGTTATTTTAAACAGTCTGTGCAGTTCCTCAGATTTCTTTAATTTGCATTTCTTTGATTACTAGCTGGAATTAATATTTCCTCTTGTTTTTCAGCAAGGTATTGTGAATGTGACTGACAAACTTAAGTTTAACCTGAGAGGGCCTTCTAAATTACGAGTATAGAGTAGTTTTTGGTAAATTACTGGCACTTTTTTTTTTTAGTATGAAGTAGATGTATCTAATTCTTTTCAATTGTGTATTTTATAATATCTGTTCACCTTATTTGTGGTTCTCCTAGTTCATTTCAATTTACTGGTTAAGAAACCTGAAGTAATCTATCCATCCTCTTGTTTAGCCCAGTAGTGCTAAGTTACATTCAGTGGACAGCCGATTTGTGGATGACCTGAGTTCAGGTGTTTTGTAAATAGAATATGAGAGAATTAGTGGGAAGAGCCCAGATTTTTTTTTCTTGCTGTAATCTTTTTAGCAGTGAAGCCTATAGTGAAATTAGATTTTTATTAGTAGCTTAGCCTGCTTCTTGATAGTAATGGTTATTTATAGTCATGAGCTGGATGGATAAAGTAAAATTGGCTGTTTGACATCATTCTTTTGAAAAATAATTACATTATTTATGGTTATACTAGGTGGTGGTAGTCTGCCACCTGGTATAACCATAAATACAATAGGTAGGAAGTCCTATTGCATTCTCTTTTTGGGGATTTGTCAGTACCAAGGCATTGCAGAAACTATGGAAAAAGATATTCTTTATGATATCTGAGAATGTTCTGGACTAGCTAACTTTAGAGTGATTAAAGAGATACAATATGGTGGTGAAAATTTTTCCAGGTGTAGAAAGAGAAGTTAGGGTCAAATGAAACATTGTATAGAGCAGTTAATTTTTTTTCCTCTAACCTGTGTCAGAAAAAGAATAATTTTCAAACATCCTTTATAGATTGACTTATTTAGGAAGATAGAATATGTTATTTATAGTTTTGCTGAAAATAATCATGCACGTATCATTACATTTAAACGTAGTGAATGGAGAGCCCTGTCTCCGTTTCAGCACAATCACCTTATTTTATTTTCATGTTAGCATTTACCAGTGCTTGGTATTTTTTTTATTTTTCTTCCCCCTCTATAGACTTCAAGCTCTGTGGGGACAAAATCTTTTCTCTCTAATGCTGTAAACGTGATGTCTCTAACAGTGCCTGATACATAGCAGGCACTCAAGAAATATTTGTTGAATGATTTAATTTAGTGCTTTATCTGGATACTGATTAAAATATTTATTTAATTTTAATTTTTTTTTTTTTAGACAAGGTCTCACTCTGTCACCCAGACTGGAGTGTAGTAGTGTGATCTCAGCTCATTGCAGCTTCTGCCTCCCTGGGCTCAAGTGATCCTCCCACCTCAGCCTTTGGAGAGTAGCTGGGATCACAGTCATGCGCCACCACACCCGGTTAATTTTTTGTATTTTTGGTAGAGATGGGGCTTCACCATGTTGCTTAGGCTGGTCTCGGATTCCTGAGCTCAAGCAAACTATCTCCCCTCCTTGGCCTCCCAAAGTATTGTGATTACAGGCATGAGCCACCATGTCCAGCTTTTGATTAAAATATTTACAAATAAATTTAGTCCTAGTTGTGAATATAGCTACATTTCTGAACTTACCACACAGATTTTAAAAAATCAGCTTATGAAGCAGGAAAAAAATTTGAGATCTGAGGGGCTTGTCGGTATTACTATAGAATACAAGACATTGGAGCTAAGGTTAAAATATACGATCTGAAGCTCTTTAAATATATATATTTTTGGCTGTATTTAACTGTGTCTGAACTCATTAACTACTAGCGTGTTTTCTTCTGATCAGCTATCTTCACAAGTTAAGACAACCTTTTATTCCTTTTTTTTTTTTTTTTTTTTTTGACAAGGCCTTGCTTTTTCACCCAGGATGGAGTACAGTGGGGTGATAACAGCTCATTGCAGCCTTGGCCTCCTATGCCCAAGGGTTCCTCTTGCCTCATCCCCCTGAGTAGCCAGGACTACAGATGTCTGCCACCATGCCCGGCTAATACTTTTTATTTTTTTGTAGAAGTGGCATATCATTTTGTTCCCCAGGCTGGTCATTATGTGCTTTAATCAAATGTAATAGTAGCAATGATTCCACCATACTTTTGGTTTACATAGTACTTTCACTCTGTCTTCGTAATAATAATGATACTTTAGGGAGGGAGGTCTTGTGGTATTTTTTAGTTTTTTTTAAAATTTTCATTATTATTATTGTGAGACAGAGTCTTGCTCTGTCGCCCAGGCTGGAGTGCAGTGGTGCGATCTTGTCTCACTGTGACCTACACCTCCTGGGTTCAAGCAGTTCTCCTGCTTCAGCCTCCCCAAGTAGCTGGGATTACAGGCGCCTGCCACCACGCCTAGCTAATTTTTTGTATTTTTTAGTAGAGATGGGATTTCGCTATGTTGTCCAGGCTGGTCTTGAACTTCTGACCTCGTGATTCGCCTACCTTGGCCTCCCAAAGTGCTGGGATTACAGGCGTGAGCCACCGTGTCCAGCCTTTTTTACTTTTAGACAGGGTTTTGCTCTGTTGCCCAGACTGGAATACAGTAGCAAGACCATAGCTCACTGCATCCTTAAACTCCTGGGCTCCAGTAATCCACCCCCATCTGCATCTTGTGTAGCTGAGATCACAGGCATGCTCCACCACACCAGGCTAATTTTTTTTTTCGGTAGATATGAGGTCTCGCTATGTTGCCTAGGCTGGTCTCGAACTCCTGGGCTCAAGCCATCCTCCCTGCCCTGCAGCCAGCCTCTTGTGGTATTCATGTTGCTTTACAAACAAAGAAAATTAGCCTTTCAGAGGAGCTGAGAAACTTGGCCCAGGGTTACACAATTAGAATTGGTAACATGAACACTAGAACGTATATCTTGTGTTCTCTGGTTCTGGTTCTGTGTTTTGTAGAATCATAGAATTTTAGAGCAGGAAGAAGCCTTTAAAGAGTAGTACTCTGGCCTTACACACACACACACACACACACACACACACACGTGCATGCTCGAGGGAAATAAATATTTACTTACATATATATGATGTTAATAATATATACAATAAATTAACATTATAAAGCTAATATGGCAGAGTCAAGATTCCAACTCAGGTCTGTTCCTTAAATCAGTCCTGTGATCTTTCTAATCTTCCATGTCTTTGATTCTGGAGATGTGTATGCTACCTGATGAAATGGCTGATAACAAAGGTATTTGAGTTTCTTAATAGTTTCTGTCGCATGTTTGTGCTTGTAATGGTGACTGGCTTCCAAAAACATTTGAATTTATTTTGAGACAGCTTGGGATAGTGGAAAGAACTTAAGCTTTAGAGACAAGTAGATTTAAGAGCACCTATGACACCTTTCTTTATTGATTGTGTGACCCTGTTGTTTCCTCATTTGTAAAATGGGCAGAGTATCATATACCTTGAACTAAACATAGTATATTATGTTAAGTGTCTGACATAGAATGTGGTTGATAATGTTACCACTGTTTTAGAAAATGTTACAGAGACGAAATTTATTTCATTACAGAAAGGGACAACTAAGATGAAAACAAATTTTGGAAAGCATTTGACCAAAGGTTTTATATCTGCATTTGTACAGATTGATATGAATAACTGTTATGATTTTAAATGTTGATGAACATTTTTTTTTAGAATATCTTTTTTGAAACAGCCTGTGCAGGTTTGTCTCAAACTCCTGGGCTCAATCAATCCTCCTACCTTAGCCTTCTGAGTAGCTGGGCAATGTGTGCCACCATGCCCATGCCCAGCTACTTATAAAAATTTTTTGTTTTTTTTGAGACAGGGTCTCAAGTTCTGGGATTACAGGCATGAGCCACTGTGCCTGGCCTTTAAATTTTTTTGTAGCTACATTATCTCCCTATGTTTCCCAGGCTAGACATCTATCATTTTAAATTCTTTGTAACTTTGCAAGGAATAGGTACAAATCTCTGCATTTTACAAATAGAAAAAATTATAGAGATATATCCTGTCTTTAATCAAGACTAAAATAATCTACTTGGATCTAATAATGAGAAAATAAGGGATAATTCAACATAAAATCTGTACATGGGAAGTATTGTTAGTTATTATAATAACGTGTTGGGGTCAGTCTTAATGTCTAACAATAAATGAATAGATTATCGTATCTGGTGGCATCTTATAAAACTATTAGAAGTTTGTATTATGAATATTACAGAAGTGCTTAGGAATGCATATGGAGATGAAAAATCATGCACAGTTGTATCCATTTTGTGGTTATAGTTTTGAAAAATCTGCAGTCATACAGGCATATACATGTGGACAAAGGCTGGGAAGGAAAATGAAGATAGGTGATGTATCAGGGTATTAGAATGCTATGTGATTGTTCTGATGATATTTAAAGATAATTTTGTATAATAAAGAGAGGGAAAACCAAGATGATATACTTCCTGTATAGTGTGCACTGAAGAGCATTGGCATTAAAACATTCAGGGGTTCCACTCAGATAATATGGTTTAGTACATTAATATTTTGGGGGAATTTTAATAGTCTCAACTACGGGCTTTTAATTTTTTGTTAGTAAACTTTTAGCATACTATCATTCAACACATTGCATTTTACCATGGTACTTCAGTATTATTTTATTCTTTTCTTCTTCTTGAGAATTATGGCCACAATAAGTAGACTTGTATATTATGTAAGTAAATCTTAATGGACTTTTTTTTTTGAGAATCTTCAACTTGGTGTTATTAAAGAAGCATTTTTAAACCCCAGATATATGTTCCATTGCCGTATTATGAGGGAAATCATCCATTATAATCTTCTATGCCCATTGCTTTTTGTGTAGCCTGTCTTGTCAATCAGCATAGCAAATACTTCAGTGCTCTCTGCCTTCCAAATTACTTCATATATTTTATGGTTGATATACTTTATGGTATGTGTGTTCTTTTCTGTTTCATTGCTTCCATAAAAAAGACTGGTTGAGGTGTTAGTTTGATTTCTTCTCTTTTTCCATTCATCTGTGAGTATTACAAGACACAGTGCACCATTGATTCTTGCATTCCTCATTTACATTCTGATTTTAAAAGAAGCTTGTTAAAAAGAATGTGCCTGGGTAAATGGTACTATAGTCTTGGTGGTTTGAAAACTTACAGAATGCTTTTTCAGTTGTTTCATTCCAGTTAAGCGTATTGTTAAACTGATGAGGTTCATTATCTCTGTGTGTCTCTGTTTCTGTGTGTCTTGCCTGTCTCTCCCACCACCTTCTCCCCCCAGCCCCCACCATTTTGTTTTAAACTAATCTTCAGGGAGTATGTTCACAGTGAAACTATTGAGAGTTCCCTGTACTGTAATTCCTTGGAATGTTTGCCTTTCTTGGGTTGTTGCATATTTTACAGAAGTAGTATCCGGTAGACTTAATGGGTTTTGTAGCATGGTCTTCGTATCTTCAAAGAGTTTTTTAGTGTTTAGAGCATAGTACTTCAAAAGAAGGAATAATTTTATTATTAATTGTGTAAAAATAATGATCCCTGCCCATGGCAAAAATTTATTACAAAAAGGGTATAAAGTGAAAGATTTCATGTCCCTCATTCCAAGTTTTCAGGGGTAACCACTGCTGATAGATTTTTGTATCCTAGGAATTTTCTAATGATAAACCAATTGAAGTATATGTATTAGATTGTAACTTGCTCTTTTCAGTTACTTACAGTACCTTATATTTTACAATATCAGCATATATTAAAGCAGCATATACCTTGTATTTATAAATCTAATCATCCCTATGGCTTTTAGAAATGCAGAAATTTTATTTAATTGTATATGTATATGTATGTGACTCAGTGTTTTTTCTTCCAGAAAAAGAGGTATTGTATAATTATTTCCTTTTCTTTTTTTGAGACAGTCTCACTCTGCTGCCTAGGCTGTAGCGCAGTGGCATGATCTTGGCTCACTGCAGCCTCAGCCTCCCGGGTTCAAGCAATTCTCTGCCTCAGCCTCCCGAGTAGCTGAGATTTCAGGCGCCTGCCACCACACCCGGCTAATTTTTGTATTTTTGGTAGAGATGGGGTTTTGCCATCTTGGCCATGCTGGTCTTGAACTGCTGACCTTGTGATCCACCTGCCTCAGCCTCCCAAAGTGCTGGGATTACAGGCGGGAACCACCTCGCCCAGCAATTATTTCTTTATACTATGTTAGCCTAAACATTGTTTGTTGTGTTGGGTATGTGATTTAAGGCATACTTTATGTTAAAAGTGCTACTGGTAGAGGGTCTTGACTGCCAGTTGTCCAGGTTCTTGGCATTTTGAACGAAGAACTGGACAAAACGCATATCAAAGCAAATAAAGAATGAAGCAAGGAAACCAGAGCCCTGGTTACAGGATCTTCTGGGGTCTATATACCTTCTAGAGGTTTTCCATTGGCCACTTGGGATATACTCCATGCAAATGAAGTAGTGGCCTGTGATCAGTCTGATTGGTTGTGGAAGGTAACCAACTAGGGTCTGAAGTGACGTTACAAAGTTACACTCCCCCCCGCCTCTCTAAAGCATTACTTTTTTTTTTCTTTTTTCTCTCTCTCTCTTTTTTTTTTCTTTTTTACAAAGTTACACTCTTATGTAAACTTTGTAACTGTACAAAGTTATACTCCTATGAAAGATACTTTCAGGCCGGGGGCAGTGGTTCACGCCTGTAATCCCAGCACTTCGGAAGGCAGAGGCGGGTGGATCAAGAGGTCTGGAGAGGAGAATCACTTGAACCTGGAAGGCAGAGGTTGCAGTGAGCCAAGATCGTGCCACTGCACTCCAGCCTGCGAGACAGAGTGAGACTCTGTCTCAAAAAAAAAAAAAAAAAAGAAAGAAAAAGAAAGGTACTTTGAATTTTCCCTCTGCCACACAGAAAGGGAGAGGGGGTTGCAAAGGGAGTAACCGCTGATCCTTTTGTTATGGAGAGTTGGGGTCTTCCTTTTGATTTAGTTCTAGGAAGTCAGCCTTAATCAGCCGTAGGTTCTCTGCCTCCAGACCCTATTCTCTTGCTGCAAAAGAACAAACTTTACTGTGTACGTATTTTGATGGTGTCTTTTCAGAGTTGTGTTTAAGATGCAGGTTTTTTTTCTCAGTGTCCGCAGTCTTAATACAGAAGGTAGCTAATGAAACAGAAATACTAAAATAGAGTCATTATTGTAATGATGGAAACTTACATAAAGTATAGGAACAGAAAGAGATCGTGATTATCTCAGAGATTTCAAGGAGTATGTCTTACAGAGGAGGCGTGGTGATTGAGGTTCAGTAGTGTATCGTGACATTCCAAACTACCTAACCTCCATCTCTCATAACTTGGACGTAATATCCAACTGCTCTTAGTTCCCTGGGGATACCAGGCTGTTTGATGCATAGATATTTCTTTGCTTGGGCTGTTTCTAATGCCTAGAATATTCCTGTACCCACTTGCCAGCATAACAATACATGTCCTTCCAGATTTAGATTGAGGTCACTTGAAAACCATTCCCGAGGTTTCCTTTCCCAGAAGAGCTACTTTCCTGTGCCCTGAGGCTTCCTAAGTACATTCATGCCAGTGTGCTTTCAGTGTATCCTATAGTAATCTCTTGTGTGACACCTTCACTGTACTTTAAATTCATTAGGGGGAGACAGGATGTTTTATTCATTTTCCCTGAACATTTTATGAAAAACTCCAATGTACATAATTGTATAGTGAATACTCATATACCTATCGCCTATATATGTTCTGTACTGAACATATACAGACTTTTTTCTTGTCATTTTCCTCTAAGTAATATGGTATAAAACCTAGGTGTTTTTTTTTTTTTGAGATGGAGTTGTGCTCTGTTGCCCAGGCTGGAGTGCAGTGGTGTGATCTAGGCTCACTGCAACCTCCACCTCCCGGGTTCAAGCGATTCTCCTGCCTCAGTCTCCTGAGTAGCTGGGACTACAGGCATGTGCCACCATGCCTGGCTAATTTTGGTATTTTTAGTAGAGATGGGGTTTCATCATGTTGGCCAGGCTGGTCTTGAACTCCTGACCTCAGGTGATCCGCCCACCTCTGCCTACCAAAGTGCTGGGATTACAGGTGTGAGCCACAGTGCCTGGCCCAACAACTATTTTCATAATATTTTCTATTGCAAGTAATCTAGAGATGATTTAAAGGAAAATATTGGAGGATGTGCATAGGTTAGATGCAAATATTGTACCATTTTATATAAGGGACTTGAACATCTGGTGTCCTGAGGGTGTGCTGGAACCAATCCCCCCATGGATACTGAGGGATGACTATTTGTTTTGTCAGGTACCATCCATCTAGCCTTTCTGCTCTCTGTTTTTTAAAAGTGCATTCCAAAGTAAGTTGCAGACATTATTGTACTTCATCTCTGAAGAATTCAGTATTAAAATCATTAATTTTATTTATTATTAACTCTTTTCATTTTAATCCTTTTTTACATTTTAAAATGTGCATGTTATTTTTATCAGGGCTATCACAGTGCTGGTACAGATGTGCTTAATATTTGAATTGAAATATCTTTAAAAAGTTTTTAATTTTTTTTATTTCCATAGGTTTTTTTACTTTGTGCATTTGAGTCTAAGTTTACTGCTCTTGAAAGGATCAATTCATTGAGGGCTGTAGTAGAGAGAGTTTCATGGAACAAATTATTATTACTATTTTTTTCTTATAGACAGGGTTCCCCTCTGTCTCCTAGGCTGGAGTGCAGTGGTGCAGTCTTGGCTCACTGCAGCGTCTGCCTCCCGGACTTCAGCGATCCTCCAACATCAGCCTCCTGAGTAGCGGGGACCACAGGCACACACCACCATGCCCAGCTAATTTTTGTATTTTTTTGTAGAGATGGGATCTCACCATGTTGCCCAGGCTGGTCTCAAATTCCTGAGCTCAAGAGATCTGCCCACCTTGGCCTCCAAAAGTGCTGGGGTTACAGGCATGAGCTACTGTGCGTGTACTAGGGTTTTAATTGGTCCTTAAAGAATGATTCTGTGTTGAGTATAAGGGGGTAGTTATGGTTACAGGCTGGAGAAGCAGAGCTGGGAATGAGTACTCTGTGGAATAATGAGACAAGCATTGTGATTGAAGCTGTAGGTTCAGTTTTATTAACAGAAAAAGCAGGTCTTTGGTCTTTGCAGGATCTTGTTGGGATTGATGATATTTAATATAAGTACCTGAAGAGGTTACCTTGTATTTTTCTTAAACTCACAAGTTAAGAATATACTCTTTTTACCTGATATGTTTTTCTGATTCGGTGAACTTTGGTCTTGAGTTATTTAGACTAAAAACTGGGTGGCTCCTATTGTTACTGTAGAAGATAGAAAATGAACAGAGGAGCTGGTCACAGTGGCTCACACCTGTAATCCCAGCCTTTTGGGAGGCTGAGTCTAGGAGTTCAAGACCGGCCTGGGCAACATGGCAAGACCTTGTCTCTACAAAAAAGCAATTAGAAAAAATTGCATCTAAAAAAAGTAAATGGGGGAAGATCTCAGTGGTGAGTTGAAATCTATACGGAATGAACTTCCTGGATATTTTCAATCTTGGTTAGCTTAAATTTGGGCAATACCTTTAGGAAAGGTTACGTTTTATTTCTTGTGGAAAGAATAGCAGTGTGGTGGCTGCTGGTGGCTTAGTCTCTGGAAAGCTTCTTAAGGACTTTCTGGGGAAATGCATCATTGAGCTATGGGTTCCTGGCATTTGAGTGAATAATGTTCAGATGATTAAGTGGCCCAAGGCAGGAAGAGGGGAGCATGTTTGCTTCTCTTCCCAAGCTACTCATACCTTCTGTTTCTCTAAAACTGGGTAATCCTGTATATACCAGGTTGTTGATTCCATGACTTACAGTAGCTTTTCTTAAAGTGGAGTATGGATTCACCTATATTAGGGGATTTGTGAATAAATCCTGAAACCTGTATACAGATCTACTGAATGAGTCGTTGGGTGTGGGACCTGTGACCCTGCATTTAAACAAGCATTTTATATGATTTTTATGCGTATTGGAATTTAAGAGAATTGCTCTCATGTACGTGGAATTTTCCATAATTAATTTATTAAGCAACTACCTGTAACTATTACTCCTCTTTAGGAAGTATAATTACAGGAAGTAAATGCTGTCTTAGTCCATTTATGTTGCTATAACAGAACACCTGAGGCTGGGTAATTTATAAACAAAAGAGGTTTTAGCTCAGTGTTCTACAGTCTGGAAAATAAGAGAAGCCTTGCGCCATATCTACTTGGCTCCTGGTGGATGGTTACTTGCTAGGTCAGAACATGGTAGATAAGGTCGAAGGGGAAGTGGATACATTCAAAGAAAGGGATATCTTGGCTTTATAACAAAAGCCCACTCTCTTGGGAATGAATCCATTCCCATGAGAACTAGAACGAATCCAGTCTTACCAGAGTGAGAACTCAGGACTTCACTCATTACCAAAGGAATGGCAACAAGTCATTCATGAGGGATCCGCCCCCATGACCCAAACACCTCTCAGTAGGCCCTATCTCTCAACACAGCCACATTGGGGATCAAATTTCAACATGAGTTTTGGTGGGAATAAACAAACCATATCTAGCTCATAGCAAATGCCTATTGCTTTATGATAAGATTGATAGCAAAGTATAGCTGTTGGGGATTTTCTGCTGCTCAAGATTTTGCTAAAAATCATTTTGTGTATACAATTGTAAGGAAATACTATTTTTATTGCATGTATTGAATGAAGAGTAAGATATTTCAGGGGTTTCTATGTGATAGTTTTAGGTAATTCCTTAAGTACAAAGGAAGGAAATTAAGACCTCTTATGTTTGAAATTGAGTGATTCACAATACTTTAAGATTGTAGTCTTATTTTTGTTCTAAAGAGCTATTATGTGAATTATCCTAGTAAAACAACTATATATTTGTGAGACAAATAATGTAGAAGACAAGTTCAAGCCCAGATTTTTGCCTTTTAGCTGTGTGACCTTGGGAAAAGGTTTTAACTTAAAAAAAAAATTGAACGTTGATTAGTATTTAGGGGAAGCTGATTTGCTGTGGAAACTATTTTATGCTATTACTTGCATAAGTATTTTGGTAACACTTCTGGTATTACCATGGTAGTATGGTAAATATTTTGTTTATGTCTAGGTAGTATTTTGTTTATGTTGTTTCTGTGTTATACGAGAAAAAAACGCTTCTTTCGTATAACACAGAAACAACAACATAAACAAAATACCTCTGCAAACTCCTACTTTTAGCACACTTGGAGACATAAAATGTACAGATCACAAAAAGCATGTTAAGGGACAGGTAGGTAGTGCATCAAAGAAGTGTCGAGAATAGTGAGCTAGCCCAGAGATGGTAGATCTCAGAAAACTTGAGTGCAAAATACAATAATGTCCTTTGTATGTGACAATGGGAGCAGGTAAAGAGATGAGTGGGCTATAAGATAAAGCCTTTATGGAAAAGATTTAGTCAGACTAGGAGATATGGTAGGGCTTTTGCACAAAGAATCCATTTTAGCAGGAAATTGTCTCTGTGGAAGCAGTGGAGAGAACTTTTGATTTAAGAATCCTGAAAGGCTGTTTATCCTAACATATAAAGAGCCCTTTGGAGTCAGTAAGAAAAAAATCATTAGCTTGTTAAGAAAATGCAAACAGTATTTATGAAAAAGAATATGGCTGGGTGTGGTGCTTCACACCTATAATCTCAGCACTTTGGGAGACCAAGGTGGGTGGATCATGAGGTCAGGAGTTTGAGACCAGCCTGGCCAATATGATGAAACTCCATCTCTACTAAAAAATACAAAAAATTAGCTGGGCGTGGTGGCATGCGCCTGTAATCCCAGCTACTCAGGAGGCTGAGGTAGAATCAATTGAACCTGGGAGGCCGAGGTTGCAGTGAGCCAAGATTGAGCCACTGCACTCCAGCGTGGGTGACAGAATGAGACTCCGTCTCAAAAAAAAAAAATGAAAGATAATATGAATGGAGCTTAAATAAGAAAAACAGAGAAGTGCTTATTAAAATAACAGGTATCCCTTCTTAGTCAGACCTGTTTGGTTCCTGATTTCCTTAGCAGGAGTTCAGATAGTGATTAGTACTGCATTATCCAAATCTGTTTGGTTGATGTTTTGAGTAACAAAGGATTTATTGAAAATGTATGCTTGGTTCCTGAGATTGTGAAGTAGAATTTTGTGTAGGGAGGTTCACCTCTATCCTGAATACCACTGTTCACTTAGCAGATTGCCAAAAATCTCTGTCTTGACAATACTGTTGGTGACTGTTTAGAAACTGACAGATCCATACAGACATTGCTGGTGGAGGTATAATTCGATATAACCGCTGTCTGTGGAGGGTAATTTTGGTATCTGTTAAAATTACAAATGCATATGGCCTTTGGCCAATGCCTTCAATCATGTTTCAGTCAGTATGAGGGACTACTTATGTGTTAATCGGTTAAAACAATCACAGCAACAGAGAATTAAATATTATTCAGATAGCTGAAACAGATAGCTTTGATGTTCCAGTGTAGATGTTGATGAAATAAATCAGAAGAAAGCATTTGAGTGTTGGCAGGGGAACACTGATGGGCACAAATTTAAAAAAAATTAAGATATTTATATTCATTCTAATTTACACTTTTTAGCATATAGTTCTGGGAGTTTTGACAAATGTGTACATTTGTCTAACCATCACTACAATTAAGTTTTAGATCAGTTCCAGTACCCCCATGTCCACATCCTTCCAATATTCCTTGGTAGTCCTTTCCTCCCAACCATAGCCCCTGACAACCACTGATTTCTTTCTCATTTATATGTTTTTTGCTCTTTCCAGACTGTCATGTACATGGAATCATACAGTAAGTAGCCAGTTGAGTCTGGCTTCTTTCACTTAGCGTAATGCATTTGAGATTTATCCAGGGTGTTGTGTTTAGCAGAAATTTGTTCCTTTTTATTACTGAGTAGTATTCCATTGTATAACACAATTTGCTTATCCATTTACCACCAGTTGAAGGACATTTGGGTTGTTTCCACTTTTGGTGACTACAAATAAAGCTGCCTAGAAGTTTTTATAGTTTTAGGATTTTACATTTGAGTCTAACATCCATTTTGAGTTAATTTTTGCATATGGTACAAGGTATGGAAAGAATTAACTTTTTTTCACATATGGATATCCAGTCATTCCAGCACCATTTGTTGAAAAGACTATCTTTCTTCATTGAATTGCCTTGGCACCTTTGTCAAAAATCAAATGACCATATGTGCGTAGGTCTATTTCAGGACTTTCTATTCTGTTGATCTGTCTTGATCACCATTCACACACTGTCTTACCGTAGCTTTATAGAAAGCTTTGTTTGACATCAAGAGAGTCCTCCAACTTTGTTCTTTTTCAAAATGGTTTTGGTTATTCTAACTCCTTTGCCTTTTCACCTAAGAATCAGCTTGCTGATTTTGAAAAAAAAAAAATCTTGGTAGAATTTTGATTAGACAGACAGATTTCTAAAAATTGTGGTAGCATATATGCAACAAAATTTCCTATTTTTACTTTTGAAGTACGCAGTTTAGTGGCATTAAGTACATTCACATTGTTTTGCAACTCTCACCGCTATCTATTTCTAGTAACTTAAACAATTTTTCCAAACTGGAACTCTGGTTCCATAAACAGTGACTTCCCCCCCCCCCCCCCCGTTCCTCCATTACACCCAGCACCTGGCAACCACCATTCTACTTTGTCTCTTTTAATCTGACACCTTTAGGTACTTCATTCCATATTTATAGGATAATAGAATATTTGTCCTTTTGTCACTGGGTTTTATTTCACTTAGCCCAATGTCTTTAAGGTTCATCCTTGGTCACCCAGGCTGCAGTGGAGTGGCGTGATCTTGGCTCACTGCAACCTCCGCCTCCTGGGTTCAAGTGGTCCTCCTGCCTTGGCCTCCCGAGTAGCTGGTATTACAGGCGCCTGCCACCATATCATGCTAATTTTTGTGTTTTTAGTAGAGACGGGGTTTCACCATGTTGGCCAGGATGGTCTTGAACTCCTAACCTCAGGTGATCCGCCCACCTTGGCCTCCTAAAGTGCTGGGATTACAAGTGTGAGCCACCGTTCCTGACTCCTTGTTTAATATGTTGGAGTTTATAATCTGTGATATGTATATTTCACATTTTGTTTGTCCATTCATCTGTTGATAGATACTTGGGTTGCTTCCGCCTTGGCTGTTGTGAATAATGTTGCTATGAACATGGGTGTATAAATATCTTTTTTGAGTGCTTGCTTTGAATTCTTTGGGGTATATACCCAGAAGTGCAATTACTAGATCATATGGTAATACTGTGTTTGTTTATTTTTTATTTATTTATTGTTTTTTTGAGATGGAGTCTCACCTGTCATCCAGGCTGGAGTGCAGTGGTGCCATCTCCACTCACTGCAACCTCTGCTTCCTGAGTTCAAGAGATTCTGCTCACCACCATGCCCGGCTAATTTTTTTTTTTTAAGTAGAGATGGGATTTTGCCATGTTGGCCAGGTGGGTCTTGAACTCCTGACCTCAAGTGATCTCCCTGCCTTAGCCTCTCAAAGTGCTGGGATTACAAGTGGGAGCCACCACGCCCTGCCGTGTGTGTGTGTGTGTGTGTGTGTGTGTGTGTGTGTAAGGAACAGTTACTCTGTTTTCCACAGTTACATCCCCACAGTTTCAGTTTCTCCATTTCCTCACCAACTTTATTTATTTAACTAATGGCCTTCTTAATGGGTGTGAAGTCAAATCTTAATGTGGTTTGATTTGCACTTCCCTAGTAATTAGTGACCTGAGTCTCTTCCATGTGCTTTGGATAGATTTTTAAATATAGTTTTAAATATTCTTATAAAAGTTGTATATGTCCATTGTAGAAAGAAACTGAAGATAACTAAAAATAAGAAAGCAAAACTAGGCTGGACATAGTGGCTCATGCTTGTAATCCAAGTGCTTTGGGAGGCCAAGGTGGGAGGACCATGAGACCAGCCTGGGCAACATAGTGAGACCCCCATCTTTACAGAAAATGAAAAAAAAAATTAGCCAGGTATGGTGGTGCACACCTGTAGTCCCACTTATTCAGGAGGCTGAGGTAGGAGGACCACTTGAGCCCAGGAGTTTGAGGTGACAGTGCACTCTAGCCTGGGTGACAGTGAGACTCTGTCTCTAAAAACAGAAAGAAAACAAAACCATCCTATTTTTATCTTTCAGTTATTTTTCTATATGCATATATATGTGCCATTAAAAAAAGAAACATCCCTTCAGAGTAGAGGAGGCAGAAAAAGTGACATTATTCTATACATGTGCTTTTACTTAGCTCCACTATTTCATGCCAATAAAATTTTATTTTACTGCCTGGTCCATATTCAGATTTCTCCAAGTATTCATAAACATCTATCGTAGCTGGTTTATCCATACCATACATGCATTGAATTTGGTTTCTCTCTCCCTCCCTCCTCTTCCCCTTCCCCCTCCCCTTTCTCTCTGTCTTTCCCTCTGAGACAGGGTCAGTCTCTGTCACCCAGTCTGGAGTGCAGTGACATAATCATAGCTCACTGCAGTCTCCCAGCTTGTGGGCTCAAGCAATTCTCTGGCCCCAGTCTCCCAAGCAGCTGGGACTACGGGTGTGTGCCACCATGTATGCCTAATTTTTTTGTTGTTGTTGTTTGAGACAGTCTTGCTCTGTTGCTCAGGGTGGAGTGCAGTGGTGCTGTCTTGGCTCACTGCAACAACCTCCGCCTCCTGGGCTGAAGTGATCCTCCCGCCTCAGCATCCTGAGTAGCTGGGACTAGAGATGCGTGTCACCATGCCCAGCTAAGTTTTGTATATTTTGTATAGCCGGGGTTTCTGCATGTTGCCCCGACTGGTCTTGAATTCCTGGGCTCAAGCCACCCACTTTGGCCTCCCAAAGTGTTGGGATTATAGCCATGAGCCACCCTGCCTGGTTATAGTTTATTATTATTATTATTATTTGTATTGACAGGGTCTTACTGTGTTGCCCAGGCTGGTCTTGAACTCCTGGTCTCAAGTGATCCTCCCATCTGAATCTGGTCTCTTAAGCCTCAACTGTAATAACCTAGCACAGCCCATCCTCCTTTTATATCATCTACAGTCATGTGCTGAATAATGACGTTTTGGTCAATGATGGACCACATACAGCATGATGGTCCCATAATATTATTATGGAGCTAAAAATTCCTTTCACCTAGTCATGCCGTAGCCTTTATAACGTCTTAGTGCAGTGCATTTCTCATGTGTTTGTGGGGATGCTGGTATAAATTAACCTGCCCTGCCAGTTGTATAAAAGTATAGCATATACAGTTATTTACAGTATATAATACTTGGTCATAACTAGGTTACTGGTTTAGATATTTACTATACTATTTATCATTATTTTAGAATGAACTCTTATAAAAAATTGTGACTGGGCATGGTGGCTGATGCCTGTAATCCCAACACTTTGGGAGGCTGAGATGGCAGGGTCAGTTGAGCCCAGGAGCTTGAGATCATCCTGGGCAACATAGTGAGATGCTGTCTTTACAAAAAAAATACACAGAAAAATTAACCAGACATGTTAGTGCATACCTGTAGTCCCAGCTACTTGAGAGGCTTAGGTGAGAGGATTGCTTGAGCCAAGGAGTTCAAGGTTGCAGTGACCAATGATCACACCACTGCAATCCACCATGGGTAAGAGAGTGAGACCCTGTCTCAAGAAAAAAAAAAAAAGTTAACTGTAAAACAGTCTTAGGAACTTAGGACCTTCAGTGTATATTCCAGAAAAAGGCACTGTTATCATGACAGATGACAGCTCTACATGTTAGTGTCCCTGAAGACCTTCCAGTAGGACAAGATGTGGAAGTGGAAGACAGTTACATTGATGATCCTGACCCTATGTAGGCCTAGGCTAGTGTGTATTTGTGTCTTGGAGTTTAACAAAAAAGTTTAAAAAGCAAAACAAAAAAAATTTTTTTTAAATAGAAAAAAGCTTATAGAATAAGGATATAAAGAAAGAAAATATTTTTTTCATAGCTGTGCAATATATGTTTTAAACTAAGTGTTATAATTAGGAGTCAAAAAGTTTATAAGTTTTATAAAGTAAAAAAGTTACAGTAAGTGAAGGTTAATTTATTATTGAAGAAGGAAAAATTATTTTTTGTGAGACAGAGTCTCATTCTGTCACCCAGGCTTGAGTGCAGTCGTGCAATCTCGGCTCACTGTAACATCCGACTCCCAGGTTGAAGCAGTTCTCCTGCCTCAGCCTCCTGAGCAGCTGGGACTACAGGCGCGTGCCACCATGCCTGGCTAATTTTTTGTATTTTTAGTAGAGATGGGGTTTTACCATGTTAGCCAGGATGGTCTTGATCACTTGACCTTGTGATCCACCCGCCTTGGTCTCCCAAAGTGCTGAGATTACAGGCGTGAGCCACCATGCCCGGCCAAAATATTTTAAAAAGTAAATTCAGTGTCTCCTAAATGTACAGTGTTTATAAAGTGTGCAGTAGTGTCTAGTAATGTCCTAGACCTTCACATTCACTCACCATTCACTCACTGACTCACACAGAGCAATTTTCAGTACTGCAAGCTCCATTTGTGGTAAGTACCCTATACAGGCATATTGTTTTTATTTTTTATACAGTATTTTTACTGTACTTTTTAAGGTTTATATATGTTTAGATACACAAATACCATTGTGTTATTTGCCTACAGTATTTAGTACAGTAACATGCTGTATAGGTTTGTAGCCTAGGAGCAGTAAGCTATACCATGAAGCCTAGGTGTGTAGTAAGTAGGCTATACCATCTAGGTTTGTGTAAGTACACTGTGATATTTGCACAACGATGAATTGCCCAGTGATGGATTTCTCAGAACTTATCCTCATTTTAAGTGACACGTGACTGTATATTGAGGTATAATTTACATACTGTAAGCGTCACCCATGATGTATACTCCCTTGTAACCACCCACCACAATCAAGATAAAGAACATCTCCGCTGAGTGTGGTTGCTCACACCTGTAATCTCAGCACTTTGGGAAGCTGAGGCAGGAGGATCTTTTGAGGGTAGGAGTTTGAGTCAGGCCTAGGCAACAAAGCAAGACCCTGTCTCTACAAAACACACACACCCACACCCACACACACACCCACCCACCCACCCACTAAAATATTAGCTGAGTATGGTGGCATGCAGTTACTGAGGAGGGAGAGTGGCTTGAGTTTAGGAATTTGAGTGAACTGTGATCTGTGATCATGCCCCACTGCATTGTAGTCTGGGTGGCAGAGGGAGACCCTGTCTCATAAAAAACCAAAACCAAAAATACCCATCTCCATTACCCTCAAGTTTCTTCTTGCCTCCTTTCTGTCAAGGTAGGTTAGTTTGCATTTTTAATAATTTAGAATTTAATATAAGTAAAATCATACAGTAGTAGGTGCACTAAAGTCTTCATATAATCCCAACTCTGGGAGGCCAAGGCCGGGAGCATTGCTTGCACTCAGGAGTTACTGGTTGGAATACATCTTAGGTGACTTTGTTTATTTGATGTTGTATCTTACCTGTAGATACGTTAGTGATGATAAAGTTAATTCCTGGCTCAGGGTGATAACTATCCAGTTCTCTTACTGTACTGCTAGGTTTTCACCTTGTAAGTAGAAAATCATCTGTGTGATGTTACTTGGGAACTAAAAGACGGCCAGTTCTGCATCAACCATACACCTGATCACCTGATTATTTATATATTTTCTAGTTTTATTTTTTTGAGACAAAATGTTTCGCTCTTGTTGCCTAGGCCGGAGTGCAATGGTGCGGTCTCAGCTCTCTGCAACCTCTGCCTCCCAGGTTCAAGCAATTCTTCTGCCTCAGCCTTCTGAGTAGCTGGGATTACAGGCATCCACCACCACATCCGGCAAATTTTTTTTTTTCTTTTGTGTTTTTAGTAGAGATGGTGTTTCACTATGTTGGCCAGGCTGGTCTTGAGCTCCTGACCTCAGGTGATCCACCTGCCTCAGCCTCCCAAAGTGTTGGGATTACAGGTGTGAGCCACGGTGCCCGCCCTCACCTGATATTTTTAATAACAGTTGCTAATCTTGTTTGTATCACTGATTTCATTGTGAGTTATGGAATAATTTCCAAAATCACTCCTTCTGTATTCACTGGCTTCTTTAAAGTAGTTTTCTTTCATTAACTGAGATTGCTTGTTACCTGTAATATAATTTTTTTTTTTTAATCGAGACTGAGTTTTGTTCTTGCCACCAAGGCTGGAATGCAATGGCGCAATCTCAGCTAACTGCAACCTCCACCTCTTGGGTTCAAGCGATTCTCCTGCCTCAGCCTCCCGAGTAGCTGGGATTACAGGCGCACGCCGCCATGCCCGGCAATTTTTTTTTTTTGGTATTTTTAGTACAGACGAAGTTTTACCTTGTTGGCCAGGCTGTTTTCAAACTGTTGCCCTCAGGTGATCGAGCAGCCTCGGCCTCCCAAAGTGCTGGGATTACAGGCGTGAGCCACGGTACCCAGCCCGAAATATAATTCTTAAGGAAAAGGTAGAGTAAATACTTAATTTTTTCCTTTAGTTACCAATTTTCAAATTAAGGTGTGAATTTAGTAACTATAATGATAGCATGGATTTGTCCTTTTATCTCTTTTTTAAAGTTTATTTTAGATTTTTATTGGTTTAGTATATTTTAATGTACTATAGTTATGTGTATTTGTTTTTGATGTATTTTAAAAATGAGTTTATATTGATATTCCTGATTAAACATTTTTTGCTTTGACTTTTTTATTATGGTAAAATATACATGACATATCCATTTGAACCATTTTTTTTCTTTTGAGACGAAGTTTCACTCTTGTTACCCAGGCTGGAGTGCAATGGTGTGATCTCGGCTCACCGCAACCTCCTCCTCCTGGGTTCAAGCAATTCTCCTGCCTTAGCCTCCTGAGTAGCTGGGACTACAGATGTGTGCCACCATGCCCAGCTAATTTTTGTATTTTTAGTAGAGATGGGGTTTCACCACGTTGACCAGGATGGTCTCGATCTCTTGACCTCGTGATCTGCCTGCCTCGGCCTCCCAAAGTGCTGGGATTGTAGGCGTGAACCACCGGGCCCAGCCTCATTTGAACCATTTTTAAGTGTACAGTTTAGAAGCATTAAGTGCTTTCACATTTGTTGTGCAGCCATCACCACCATCCTTCTCTGGAAGTTTTTCCGTTTTTTAAAACTTTCTAGAGGTTTGTATTTATTGGCATTTGACCTAGAGTCTTTCTCACTGGCAAGGTACAGCCCTGGGCAGGAGTATCAGCATCCTACTCTCTCCTCATTTCTGTTAATCCACCAACCCTAATCCCTCCTAACCCCACTCATAGTCCAAAGAAGATAAAAAGTTCAGGGACATGGTGTACTAATCTCTCAACAGTCTGCTGAGTCTCAGAGTTGGAAGGTGGGAAGTATTTGAAGTTCTGCCCATTTAGTTCCAGGACAAAAAATGAGCAGAGGCAGGAGGTAGAAGGCAAAAATGCTGACACCCCTGCATCTTGTTAGGTCTTTATGGCTGCATCTCTGGATTTATAGGCCACTTCTCTACTTTTCAGCTCCCACAGGATTCCCTGGGGCAGGCAACCGGTGACTGACACCGCCTGCATACCTGGCTTAGTTACTGACTTGCTGCCACTTGGAGACCTAGGTGTCCTCTCGAATCATCACCACAATTATTCCATCAAAGGAAGAGTTGGTGTAGTCATATACCCTCTCAGTTACCTTTCATCTGTAGATACGCGTCACAATTTTCGGAACCATCATATTCAAATTGATCTATAGTCTTGACCAGCAAATACAGGAAACAAGCCCGCAGATGCCTCATGTCCTTAGGTACTATCTCCAGGGTAGTCTTCTTCCAGAACCTTTTCATCTCTCCCAACTGAAAGTCTATACCCATTTAGCACTAATTTCCCATTTTCCCTAGCCCAACCACCATTCTACTTTCTCTTTGAATTTGACTCCTAGGTACCTCACATATATATTCCTATTTAGCAGAATTATAGACTATTTATCCTTTTGTGACTGGCTTATTTCACTTAGTGCTGTCTTCCAGGCTCATCCATGTTGTAGCTTGTGTCATAATTTCCTTTCTTTTTAAGGCTGAATAATTTTCCATTGTGTGTATGTCCCATATTTTGTTCATTCATTGATTCATTTATTCATTGATGGATACTTGAGTTGCCTCTACCTTTTGGCAGTTGTGAATAATGCTGTTATGAGCATGGGTATACGAATGTCTGTTTTGAGTCCTTGTTTCACTTTTTTTTTTTTTGAGACGGAGTTTCACTCTTGTCAACCAGGCTAGAGTGCAGTGGCGCAATCTTGGCTCACAACAGCCTCTGCCTCATGGGTTCAAGCAAGTCTCCTGCCTCAGCCTCCTGAGTAGCTTGGATTCCAGGTGTGTGCCACCATGCCTGGTTAATTTTGCATTTTTAGTAGAGACGGGGTTTCTCCATGTTGGTCAGGCTGGTTTTGAACTCCCAGCATCAGGTGATCTGCCCACTTCGGCCTCCCAAAGTGCTGGGATTACAGGCTTGAGCCACCGCACTCACCTAAGTCTTTGTTTCACTTTTGTGCATGCTATTAAAAATGTTAAAGTTCTTTGCTTTCTACATTTTTTTCTTTTCTCTCTTGTCCTCTGTTTTACTCCATTAAAGTTTTATCTTGGTATAATAATTAATGGAATGTTGCAGAGTTAGGACAAAGTCCCATGTGTTCTTCACTCAGTTTCCCCCAGTGGTAACATTTTCATAATTATAGTACAATATCAAGACCGGGAAATTGACATTGGATAGTCCACATATAGGTGTCCCTTGATATCTGTGGGGAATTGGTTCCAGGACCCTCGATGATATCAAAATCCATGGATGCTTAAGTTTATTAGATAAAATGGCATAGTATTTTCACGTAACCTACATACATCCTCTCGTATACTTTAAATCATCTCTTGACGGCTTATAACACCTAATATAATACAAATATTTATATTGCGTTGATTTTATTTGTATTATTTTTTATTGTTGTTATTTTTCATTGTGTTCTTTTTTCCCTGAATATTTTCTGTCTGTGGTTGGTTGAATCAGCATGGGGATATAGAGGGCTAACTGTGTTTCATTCAGATCTCACTAGTTAGTACATGCACTCATTTAGATAACTATGTCTGCCTGTTTTATGTGTATAATTCTGTGCAGTTTTATCATGTGTAGATAGGTGTAACCACTACCACTACAAAACTTTTCTGTCATCACAAATATCCCTCACACTACTCATTTAGTTACACTCACCCCCCAACCCCTCCTCTCCTTCCTCTATTTGATTTCTAGTATCTGTCAACCACTAATATGTTATTCATAATTTTGATGTTTTCATGGTATCATATAAATGGAAATCATACTGCATATAACTGTTGAGATTTTTTTTTGCATTTAGCATAATTTCCTTGGGATCTATCCAAGTTGTTATATTTCAATAGTTCATTTCTTTTTATTGCTGAGATGTTAGTCTGTGGTATAGATGTACCACAGTTTGTTTAACCATTTACTCATTGAGGGTTATTTGGGTTTGTATTAGTTTTTTAGGGCTGCCTAACAAAGTACCACAAACCGGGTAGCTTAAACAACAGAAATTTATTGTTCTGGAGGCAAGAAGTCCAAGATCAAGGAGTTGGCAGGGTTAGTTCTTTCTGAGAGAAAATGTATTCTGTGCCCCTCTCTTAGCTTCTGGTGGTTTGTTGGCAGTCTTTGGTGTCCCTTGGGTGGTAGAAGCATTACTTCCCATCTCTGTCTTCATTTTCACATGGTGTTCTCCTTGTGTGCATGTCCGTTTCCAAATTGCCCCCTCTATTAAATTAGAATACTGCTCATATTGCATTCCTCCCTAAGGACTTCATTTTAACTTGATAACTTCAGTAAAGATCCTGACTCCAATTAAGGTCACATTCTGAGGTTACTGGGTTATAGGACTTCAACATATGAATGTTTGGGAGACACAAACCCATAGTGGAGTTGTTTTCAATTTGTGGCTATTACAAATGAAGGTCCTATGGATGTTTATGTACACGTTTTTATGTGGACATAGGTTTTCATTTCTCTGGGATAAATGCTCAGGTATAAGATTGCTAGTGGTTATGGTAAGTACATGTATGATTTTTAAAGAAAAGTCTAAGCTCTTTGCCAGAGTGGCTGTAATTTGCATTTCCACCATCAGTGTATAAAAATCAGTTTCTCTGCATCTTTGCTATCTTTTGGTGTTGTCACTATATATTTTTTTTTTTTTTTGAGACAGAGTCTTACTCTGTCACCCAGGCTTAGAGTGCAGTGGTGCGATCTCTGCTCACTGCAACCTCCACCTCCCAGGTTCAATCGATTCTTCTGCCTCAGCACCCTCCAAGTAGTTGGGATTACAGGTGCCCGCCACTGTGCCTGGCTAATTTTTGTATTTTTAGTAGAGACAGAATTTCACCATCTTGACCAGGCTGGTCTTGAACTCCTGACCTTGTGACCCACCTGCCTCGGCCTCCCAAAGTGCTGGGATTACAGGTGTGGGCCACTGTGCCTGGCCATCATCTTTTTATTTTGGCAATTCTTACAGGTGTAGTGATGTCTTGTGGTTTTTTTAATTTGCATTTTCTTCTATTCAGTTTAACATGCGTTTTAAAAGTTTATTGCTAACTATCTTTTATACTTAATATCTTGATGCTTAGTATCATTAACATGATTGCTTGCTTTTTCCTATAGTATAAAGAAAATAACTTCAGAAAAGCAGAATTAGTGTAGTAGACAACAGAACTATTGTATAAAGTTTAATTTTCTTTTCTTTCTTTCTTTTTTTTTTTTTTAATATAGACAGAATCGTGGTCTGTCACATAAGCTGGAGTGCAGTGACCTAGTCACAGCTCACTGCAGCCTTGTACTCCTGGGCTCAAGTGATCTATCTCTCTCTTCCCCTCCTTCCCTCCTCCCCTGCTTTCCTCCCTCTCTCTCCCTCTCTTTTATTGTAGAGACAGGTCTCACTATGTTGACCAGGCTGGTCTCAAACCACTGGCCTCAAGCAGTCCCCATACCTTGGCCTCCCAAAGTGCTGGGACTACAAATGTGAGCCATCACTTCCTGCTTTAAATTTTCATTTATTTTTTTTTTTGTCCTTAGAATTCTTCCCACTAAGGATAAGCAAAGAGTTGTGTTCTGAACTCACTTTATATAAATACTTTCTCTGTATGCTTGTGTTGTTAATTTGATGTATGTGATTAGGCTTATTTTACCAATTTGTCTTCAATTTCAGAAATTTGAAAAATTCTGCTTCTATGACGGTAACATAACCTGACAAAATTCAGTTTCATTTGAATGAGTATGACATTTTCCTTATTCAAAAGTTAAAATTATATGCAAAGGTATATATAGAAGTCTTCCACAGATTTCCTTCCTCCTGTATTTCTTTTATCATCCCTCCTCCTTGCAGACAACTTGGAAAAAGTGTTTGTTTTTAATCCTCTCAGTATTTTTGTTTGCAAACAAATGCATCCATCCATATACACGTACTTATTTTGTGAAAAGCATCGCACTTATTAACATAATTTGATGTAAACTTGAATATTAAGTAGCAGATCTAACAGAAGACTTTCAGAGTTGTGTTAATGCTGTTTTTTTTGTATTTTGAGAGTTGAATCTGCTACATTGATTTCCAAATTATTTTGTGATCTGTAAGTTATGATCAGTATGAGATGGTAGGTTCACTAGTAACTAAGTTCAAGTATGTAACACTGGAAAAACTCTGCTTGTTGCTTTATGACTTTGGACAGAAAAACAGGTGAAATTTAGTTGAATACTTTGTAAATTATGGTTAGCCAAAGTAGGTGACACAGGACTAACCTGTGAAAGGGGACATAATGAAGTAAAACATTTAAGTAAAATGACATGGTAATGGTTTATTTGGCAAACATCATCACAATAGTTTATATGCAGTAGTTGAAGAGAAAAGTTTTTCCCTTTCTTAGTTGTAATTTATTATATTATTATTATTATTAATTTTTTAGAGGCAGGGTCTTGCTATATTGCCCAGGCTAGTTTCAAACACCTGGGCTCAAGTAATCCTCCTGCCTCAGTCTCCCAAAGTGCTAGATTAGAGGCATGAGCCACTGTGTCCAGCCCTTAGTTGCAATTAATTTATTAGTTAGGATAGCTGAGCAAAGTCATTTATGGTGGGTGAGGGGAGACAGGGAGAGGGAGATTGTTCCATGATGAAAAGATCCTTTTGAGTATTTTTGCCGAAATAATAATCATAGAATAAGATGGAGATCCTTGCATATGAATAATCTTCTCAGTCATGTTCTTAGTGTTGCTACGTTATTTCGCAGATAACTTTTTGCCAAGAGGATCATTATAACACATTTTTTTTTTTTTAGGAAGTTTTCTAACTGAGAAGTTTCTTTCCTGACTAATAACCTAACAAATAAAATACTGTTACAACAAACTATGTCATAACAGCAAAGTTGCAATAACTATGAATCTAAGATAGTTTCAAGTTCTCTGTAGTAGAACGTACTTTCAAGTCTATCCAAAACAAAAATGTTAGCCCTGGTATATATTTGTTTTTAATAATATATTGCTCTTAATATTAAATATTTGCTGAGTCATTATTTTGCCTCCTTTCTTAGCATCTCAGTTCTTTTGGGGATATTGATTTTGCAGGATGCTTTAATGTATTTGTTGTGGTTTAGAAATAAGGGAGTCTTTTGGTCATAGTTCTAGGAAAGGTTTAAAAACTTCAATCATCTTAGAGCTCAGATTGAGTTGGTCTGTTTGGATGGCATGCTAAAGTGTATGAAATATGCTCACGAGTGTATAGAGGCACTGAAAATGGGATAGGTCAGAGGGCAAAATGTGGGAGTCCCCTAATGATACCTGGCACTAACCTCTAACCAGATAGATAGATAGATATCTCTTCTTACTGGATCATATTTATGTTATATGCTCCCTCTCTCAAGTTTAATGGAATCAAATGTTGCATTTTAGGGTAATTCCTAAATCTTAAGTATCATCACATGAGGCCATTTAGTATGCTAACCCTTGGATGCAGTCTGCTTGCATTGTTGCTGGAAGATTGTTGCGTTTTACCCTGGCTTTAAGTTGCATGCTTTTGTGGATAACTATGGAACTTGACTTGTACCATCATATTTTGAACAAGGGAAAGAAATGCTGAACATTTGTTAAATGGGTTTCAGTGACAGTTTTCATACTCTTATGGTGAGCAACTTTAAAAATGTAGGGTTAGCTTTGGTTGTTCAACCTAGTGTTCCCATGTTTTTTGGAAAAGCTAGATTATTATATTTTGCTGTAAAGTTAACATAAGCTTTGGTGCATTTTACCTTATTGAACGTGAGACAAAAATCTGTCAAAATATTCTGAGTGTAGATATCAGTGATTAGTATCTTAATTTACAAAATGACATCTGAATAGATCAGTAGTTATATGGTACACGTATGCTTGTTTAGTAGAAAAGTGTTCTCAAATGATCGATGATTTAAGTAAAATCCTGTGAGTTTATACCATATGAGAGAAGCTTGCTTGATAAAAGGGGTTTCAAATTTAATTTTTTATTGTGGTAAACAACATTTACCATTTAACCATTTTTTAAGTCCATAATTGAGTAACGTTAAGTGTATCCAACTGCTGTGAAACAGATACACAGAAATTTTTCGTCTTGAAAGCCTGAAACACTATACTTATTAAACAACAACTCCCAATTTTCTCTTCCCCTAGTCCCTGGTAACCACCGTTCTGTTTCTATGAATTTGACTACTTCAGATACCTCATAAGTAGAATCATACAGTGTTTGTCTTCCCTGCACCCCCCCAGACGGAGTCTTGCTTTGTCAACCAGGCTGGAGTGCAGTGGCGTGATCTCGGCTCATTGCAGCCTCTGCTTCCCAGGTTCAAGCAATTCTCCTGCCTCAGCCTCCCTTACAGGCGCCCGCACTACACCTGGCTAATTTTTGTATTTTTGGTAAAGACGAGGTTTCACCATGTTGGGCGAATTGGTCTCAAACTCCTAATCTCGTGATACGCCCACCTCAGTCTTCAAAGTGCTGGGATTACAGGCGCGAGCCACTGCGCCAGGCCAGTATTTGTCTTTTTTGTGACTGGCTTATTTCACGTAGCATAATGCCCTTAGGGTCCATCCATGTTGTAGTGTAGTACAGATGTTGCTTCCTTTTAAAAGGTGAGTAATTCATTTTATGTAGCTACTACATTTTGTTTATCCATATCTGTCCTAGTCCATTGGACTATTTGTCTTTATGCCAGTACCTCACAGTTTTTGATTACTATAGCTTTGTACAGTAAGTACTCATTTAGTGCCATTCTTAGGTTTTTGGAAACTTGGACTTCAAGCAAAATGATGTACAGCAGGTCCTTGAATAACATGAATTTGTTCAATGTTGTTTCGTTATAATGTTTATGAGGAAAAAAATTGGTTTCATTATACATCATTTTGCCTAACATTGGAGTTTCCAAGAATCTGTTGGCGATATTGAGGACTTTCTCTAATATGCTTTGAAGTTAGGAAGTGTGAGTCCTCCAACTTTGTTCTTTTCTTCCCAAAATTGTTTGGACTATTTGGGGTTCCTTGAGATTCTATATGAATTTTCAGCTTAATTTTTTCATTTTTGCAAAAAGTGCTGTTGGGATTTTGATAGGGATTGTGTTGAATCTGTAGATTTCTTTGGGTAGTATGGACTTCATAACAATATTGTCTTGCATTTCATGAACACAGGATGCCTTTCTATTTATTTGTGTCATCTTTCGTTTCAGCAGTATTTTGTAGTTTTCAGTGTACAAGTCTTCTACCTCCTTGGTTAGGTTTAGTCCTAAATATTTTGCGCTTTTTGATGCTGTTGTAAATGGAATTGTTTTCTTAGTTTCCTTTCCAGATTGTTTGTTGTATATACAAGAATTTTGTGTGTTGATTTAATATCTTGCGGCTTTATTGAATTTTTGGTTATTAGTTCTAAGAGTTTTTATGTGTGTGTAAACTTTTGGATTTTCTACATATAAGATTGTGTCATCTGGGAACGGAGATAATTTTACTTCTTTCTTTCTGACTTAGATGCCTTTTATTTATTACTTTTCTTGTCTAATTGCTTTGACTAGGCCTTCCAATACTATGTTGAATAGACACACGGTGGGAGTGGGCATCCTTGCCTTGTTCTATATCTTAGAGTAAAAGCTTTCAGTCTTTTACCATTCAGTATAATATTAGCTATGGGCTTTTGACTATTATTATGTAGAGATAGCGTCTTAATCCATTTTCTGTTCCTTACAATAGAATATCTGAAATTAGGTACTTTAAAAAGAAAAAGATTTTATTTCTTACAGTTAAGGAGGCTGAGAAGTCCAAGTTTGAGGGCCCACATCTGATGGCAGTCTTCTTGACTGTTGAAACTCTGCACAGTTCCTAGATGTTGCAAGGCATCACATGGCAATGGGACTGAGTATACTTGCTCAGGTCTTTTCCTCTTGTAAAGCCACCAGTCCCACTCTCATAACTCTATTAAATCATTAACCCAGTAATCCATGAATGGATTAGCCTGTTCATAATGGCAGAGCTTTCCTTCCCCAATCACCTACTAAAGGCCCCACCTCTCAATACTGCCACATTGGGGATTAAATTTCCACATGAGTTTTTGAGGGGACAAATATTCAAACCATAGCAGGTTATTTTTTTCTAGTTTTAATTTGCTGAGTATTTTTTTTTCTTTTTTCTTTTTTCCGAGCTATCGCCCAGGCATGTTGAGTATTTTTTGTAGTGAAAGGGTTTTGAATCTTGTCAAATGCTTTTCCTGCATCAATTGAGATGATCATGTGGTTTTTGTCCTTCATTCTGTTAATGTGCTGTGTTATATTGATTGATTTTTGTATGTTGAAGCAGTCTTACATTTTAGCAGTGAATCTCACTTGGTCATGGTGTATGATATTTTAAATGTGCTGATGAATTCTGGTTTGCTAGTATTTTGTTAGGAATTTTTGCATCAGTATTCATCAGGGATATTGGTCTGTAGTTTTCTTCTAGTGTCTTTTTCTGGCTTGAATTTAATTTTTAAAATGTAATTTGCATGCTTTACTCTTTGCCTAGGAATGTTTAAGATTAGAGAGAATTAAAATAATTTTAGAGTACCACATATGTGTCTCCTGTTGTCACCACTGTGTGGAATTACCAAGTGAAGAATCAAACTCTTAGATCTGAAATGTGAATTGGGAAGTACCTATACTGTGTTGACAAACTGAATTGTGAAAGCATATTTGATTTCTGAACTTGAATATGCATATAATTCAAGCCTATGAATTGCATACTGTGGTTGTTAGCTGAAAGGTTAGTGGGTTATATCAAGTGGCTGGTAATGCTAAATATTTTAATAAGGTCAGCTAATCAGAAGTGAGAGGAACAAAAAAAATTGGACATGTGACATGTCTGTATTGTATAGTCATGCTAAACTGAAAAAAGAGGCATTGAATATTACTACAATTCTAAATTTCAGATTAAAATTTTTCATTCTTTATAAAGTGGTTTATTTTTCACATTGGTTTTATTTTTTTCAGTCTGAATTGTTTCTTGGTTACAGTTCTATCTTCATCATGCAAATTATTAATAAACATTCAATAATTCATTGAAATACTTTTTACTACCTTGAGCAAATAAATGTGGAAACTTTTGATATAATCTGTTGAGCATATGAAATGAAAATTTAGATTTCCCCCAACATCAAGCAGTATTATCCTGTGTTCATGTATTCTTCTATGAAATCTGCCTTTTCTTGAAATTTGCCAGCGAGCCAGTGATACCCAGTGTGAAATGGTTTAGATGGCAATAATATATTGTGCTTATGTCATGCTGTATACCATTTATAAGCATTAACACATGAATTCTTGTAAATTTGATTTTTGGATCTGGATATTCATTTCTACCAGCTAATATGGTCTTACTGTAAATGTTGATAGCCACTACACCCAGTTGTAATTACCCAGGTTTATTTGTTATGTCTTAATGTCAAAAATTTACATCACAAGTTATGTCACAAAGTTATGTTAATAAGATGGAGATGTATACAGATGCATACACACACCAGTCCAGAAAGCTAAATGTAGACTGTGGTATTCAGATATAAGTGAGATGAAGAGTGGGTATAGACAGTATTTAAGGAAAATCATTAGCTATTGACCTTGGCAGACTGAGAAATGATTTTAAGGTGATAGTATATGATAAAACAAGTATTTTATCTGTTTTGAGATTTGTCTTAGGATAGACCCAGGTAATGTCTAGTCAGTGCAGCTTATTAGGGCTGACTGGGGAAATAGTAGTCTTGGAATTAGATAGCAGATATGTATCCAGTATGTCAACTATAATATGCTATCCAGTGTCTAGCAGCAGCCAGTGCCAGTATGGTCAGGCAGATGAGAGTACAGTATTGTGGCATTCAGGTTAAGGTAACTCGAGACAAATGGAGACTTTCGGGTGGGTTTATGGGCAGGATTCCAGTTCCTGGGATGGAGTGGTAGATGGATTATAGTAGGAACATGTCAGACAGGGTAGGATCTTTGGGTGATTCATGTACAGGTTACAACTGAGTACTGAGTACGAGTTGGCTCTGCAGGAATAGGACATGAGCCTTTTCTTGTCTCCCTCCTAACCCCTAAACTAAGGAGGATGCTAAGTTCACAAGGTGTGCTAGGTTTTCTACAGACTTAAAAACTGGTCATCGAGAACTGGGACAGCCTGAGTATGTAGGTTTGTCAAGGTGATTGCAGTTGTGGTGATGGCTTGAGTCACGTTTTGAAAGTATTTGGGAAAGTGAATAGACAAGGAAACTAGGAAGATTGCTGAGCACCTACTATCATACACTTAAAAATAGGAGGGGAACAGGTGGATGTTTCTTGTTTTGTAAATTTTAGTTTCTGGCTGTGTGTAGTGATGCCGTATCTGTAGACTGCCCTAGCTTGCTCCTTCCCCTTTTCCTGAAAATAAAAGTTATTTTTGCACTGTTGTGGGCTTAGGCCTGTTCAGTTTGTCTACTTAGTTATTTTAGAAAGGCCTTATACTTTAGCCTCCCTCAGTCCTTTAGATATATTTATGTATAATTTTTTTTTTTTTGAGATAGAATCTCGTTCTGTTCCCCAGGCTAGAGTGCAGTGGCAAGATCTCAGCTCACTACAGCCTCTGCCTCCCCGGTTCAATCGATTCTCATGCCTCAGCCTCCAGAGTAGGTGGGATTACAAGCCTGTGCCACCATGCCTGGTTAATTTTTGTATTTTTAGTAGAGATGGGATTTCTCCACGTTGGCCAGGCTGATCTGGAACTCCTGGCCTCAAGTGATCTGCCTGTCTTGTCTTGGCCTCCCAAAGGGATAGCAGGCATAAGCTACTGCACCTGGCTCGTCCTTTGTATTATTTTATATGTGTGTGTATATGTGTGTATTTGGTGCCATGACTCGGATACGAACCTTTATATTATTTTTAAAGTTTGTAAGTGTATATTTCCTACTGTTAGTTAGGAAATATACACAGGGTCATTCATCTTATGTATGCAGATTTCTTACAGGCATGTCTTCTCTGGTTTACCTATTTGTGTTCCAGAGCAGGGACTACCATTAGGAATTCTATAGGATTCCATCCAGGTTTGTGTAAAAGAAAAGATATTTGCAAATGATAGATGTGGTAGCTGTAATGCGAGTGTGTTATCAAGAACTTTTATGTAAAGGTTTTACTCTGGGCTGAGTACACATGATCGTTGCTTGGTTTGACATACTTTTCACCATGTCATTTACTTAGAATACTATAGCACAAATTAGGGAGATTAACAGAGGGAGGACAAATACCTTTTGGGTAAGAAGAATTTTTTTGGGGAGTGGGGACGGAGTCTTGCCCTGTCACCTAGGCTGGAGTTCAGTGGCGTGATCTCAGCACGCTGCAACCTCTGCCTCCCAGGTTCAAGTGATTCTCCTGCCTCAGCCTCCCGAGTAGCTGGGATTACAGGTGTGTACCACCACACTTGGCTAATTTTTGTATTTTTAGTAGAGATGGGGTTTCACCATATTGGTCTCGAACTCCTGACCTTGTGATCCGCCTGCCTCAGCCTCCCAAAGTGTTGGGATTACGGGCCTGAGCCACCGCACTCGGCCGAATGTTTTTTTAAAGATTGTTACTCATCAAAGGGGTAACAGATTTTTTCTTTTTGAAGGTAGGTATTTATGTCTACATTTTAAGTTTCCTTTTCATTTTTTGCCCCATGTATATCATTTGACATAGAAATGATAGTAACTTTCCTGTTTGGATCAAATGTTCTACTGCAGGAAATAGTCTTATAGGATTCACAGCCTCAGACTAAACAACAGACTTCTGTATGCTGTCTCCTAAGAAAGCACATAGGCCAATAAAAGAAACATATCTTTGGGTCTTGTTGTTAGGATCCTGTAGGAAAGTTTATGTTCCCTGCTAATCTTGAGTAGGCAAACATAATAAAGGTAATTTTATGATAGAACTCAGAGTTTTTGTACGTTTAATTTTATATGATTATGAACATGAAGTGTGAATAGATTTTAGCAGCTTAGTTTTGTAATTCCTCAGGTAGTTTAGATTTTTAAACAATTTTTTTTTTTCCTAAGGTAGGGTCTCACTCTATTGCTCAGGCTGGAGTGCAGTGGTACGTTATCACCTCACTGTAGCCTTGGCCTCCCAGGCTCAAGTGATCCTCCCACCACAGCCTCTCAAGTAGCTGGGACTACAGGCATGCGCCACCATGCCCAGCTAGTAGTTCAGGTTTTAGTAGAGTACATTAAAAACTAAATTTCCTCTTTATAATTTCCTTTTTTGTGCTAACAATAAGATTGTAAATAAAAAATTTAAAAATCAGCCACCCTGATATGTTACTGTTTTCCTTTGCTTCTTTTTTTGTTGTTATCATCATGTCCATTTACCCATGTTGGTACACAGTTATAAATAGTTTCAGTGTATGAATATTACATTAATTACATTGATGTACTATCAATGGTACTTGGTCAGATGAATTTTTAGTATTTAGAAAGTAAAAATAGTATTTAGTATCCCATATTTCACTGGGATAGGGAGTTAGCCATGTCAGTAATTTTTTCCTGTGTCTATCAGAACTTGACACAACGTTTTTTTCTTTTAGAATTATATGTACTTGTCTGGGTGCAGTGGCTCACGCCTGTAATCTCAGCACTCTGAGAGGTTGAGGTGGGCAGATTGTGTGAGCTTAGGAGTTCAAGATTTGCCTGAACAACATGGTGAAACCTTGTTTATACAAAAAAAAAAAAAAAAAAAATTAGCTGGGCGTGATGGTGCTCGCCTATAGTCCGTGGATAGTTGGACATTTCAGTAATTCCTACTTTTAAGTGTTTGTATTATAGTGATGGTGGCATTTTTGAAGGGTGTATATATTTCCTGGATGTGATCCTTATATATAGAAGAAGTATGTGACCCTTTTGGGAGGAGTGTTAAGTGTACGGCATGTGGTGTGTGAATTTGCCAACTTTTAGCAATTGAATATTTCTGCATTTTTACTGAGAGAATTAACATACCAGCTACTTAAATGTCCCCCTCTCCTGTGATCTCCAGTAATATATTATGGATTCTGAGGAATCTTGTTAGTGATGGCTTTGTTGGTAGCTTTTTATTTTTTCTGTTTTGAGACCATTTGGAATTGAATTAAATACCTGTTTTGTTTTGTTTTGTTTCATTTTGAGATGGAGTCTCACTCCGTCGCCCAGGCTAGAGTGCAGTGGCGCCATCTTGGCTCATTGCAACCTCCGCTTCCCCGGTTCAAGCAATTCTCCTGCCTCAGCCTCCCAAGTAGCTGGGACTACAGGCGTGCACCACTGTGCCCAGTTGATTTGTCTGTGTGTGTGTGTGTGTGTTTTAGCGATGGGGTTTTACCATGTTGGCGAGGCTGGTCTTGAACTCCTGACCTCGGGATCTGCCCACTTCAGCTTCCCAAGGTGCTGGGATTACAGGTGTGAGCCACTGCACTCAGTCCCTGAAGACCTTTAAAACAATAATTCTTTTAGAAAAAAAATTAAATGATACCAAAGAAAGATATTAGGATGTTCTGTGTGTGCTTTTATTTTGTGGAGGGTACCTTTGATGAATGTAGCAAGTCATTGTTTTTTAGAGTTGCAAAGATGCAAGCATGACCATAATTTTTACATGCTTGTGTTAATATGCTGTAGTAACAGTTATCTGACAGGTGTTTCTTGTTACTGAATTTAGCTTGTAATCTAAACTTTGAGGAACAGGCCATAAACATATACTAATTATAGATAACCTGAAAAGTTATGGTGATTAAGTTTCAGCTTTTAGGTCTGTTTATATTAAAAGCAGTGTTACTTGAATTTAATGTTTAAAATTAGAAATACCTGATCATCTGTTACTTTTTAGTTTAATAATTAACAGCCTTTAATGGCAGCATATTATGCATGTGAACCTATATTTACTTTAATACGTATTGTTCAGCCTATCTGCAAGTGGAATTGTCTGGTTTTTGCTAAGGAGAAGCAGAAGCTGGTTGTTGCTGGATAAGTTTTTTCCCAGAAGGAAAATAGTGATTGAGACTTAATGCAAATTTTACTTCTGTGCTTTATACTCCAAAGCTGTTGGAATGTTAACTCTTTTATGGTAGGTATAAAAATTGGTACATATGATAAAAACCTCAAAGTTTTTTTCTAGACACTAGGTGAGAGCTCCACCTTGTGATCTTTGAGCATATTTTTTAAAAGTTAATAACCTGCAATAGTCCAGAAATTTTTTGGTGAGTTTGATTTTTAAACTCATGCTTTTCTTTGAGCATTACATGTTTTTATAGTTTTGGGGGTTAGCCAGCTGAAATCAAATGGTATTAAGCACATTTGAAGATACGATGAATTTGTTAATGTAAGTCTATGGGGGAAACAAATTGGATTGATGGATGGATTGGCAGAGTCTTACCCCGTTGCCCAGGCTGGAGTGCAATGGTGTGATCATGATTCACTGCAGCTTCTACCTCCTGGGCTCAAGCAATCCTCCTGCCTCAGCCTCTCAAGTAGCTATAGGACTATAGGTGTGTGTCACCATGCCTGGCTGATTTTTAAATTTTTTGTTGAGGTAGGGTCTCATTATGTTCCCCAGGCTGGTCTCAAACTCCTGAGTGTAAGCCATCCTCCCGCCTCACCCTCCCAAAGCGCTGGGATTGTAGGTGTGAAACATCGTGCATGGCCTGCAACTTATATGCAGCTGTAGACATTTAAAATAAAGATAGAAACATTCTCAGCTTTTCATGTAGATTAAAGTTTACATTTAAAAATTCCTAATCCCAACTCATCTATTGGGTTCCTTCCCTTCTAAATTACAAAGCAGCTTTAATATTTGTAATTTTTGTTGAGCTATGTAATTTTGTTGAACTGTTTCTGTGGCAAATGTCATTTAGAGAATGGCTAAAATAGTAAAAACTCAGATACATGGAATTTAGCATTCTTATATTTAATAATATTAAGTGGCAAGTAGGTACCTTCTAGTAGAAATAATACTTTCACATTTCTTAACAGGTATTATGAACAGGGATCATTGTTCTCCTGTTCACTAATGTATTCTCATTGCTCAGCATTGCATTTGGCACATGGTGGATACTTTTACTTGGTTGGATGAATTTTCAATATTTAGAAACTTTAAAAAAGTCGTATTTCATTAGGATAGGGAACTGGTCAGTTCAATAATTTTTCTGTCTATTAGACCCTGACATAAGATTTTTTTTTTCTTTTAAAAATGTATGTACCTGGCTGGATGCGGTGGCTCATGCCTGTAATCTCAGCACTTTGGGAGGCTGAGGTGGGCTGAATTACTTGAGCCTGGGAGTTCAAGACTAACCTGAGCAACATGGTGAAACCCTGTTTCTACAAAATAAGAAAAAATTAGCTGGGCCATGGTAGTGTGTGCCTATAGTCCCAGCTACACAGGAGGCTGAGATGGGAGGATTGCTTGAGCTTGTGGAGGTCAAGGCTGTAGTGAGTTGTGATTATACCACTGCATTCCAGCCTGGATAACAGAGTAAGATCTTGTCTGTCTGTCTTGTCTCTCTTGATTTTTTTATATACATATAGCGCATGCGCACCCGCGCGCACACACAGGCGCGCGTGCATCTTGTCTTGAGAGACGTATCTTACAACTTTAGTTTTGCTTTTGTGTTTGCTTTGGTTTCTCATTACAAAATACATGTTAGTATAGCCTATGCTTTACAAAATAATTTGAACTGGGAAGATTTTTCTTTTATACTAGAAATTAATTTTGTGCTGTTTAGAAGAATCCAGTATGTCTTACAGTATTCATTTTATTTAGTATTCTCTGCTTTTCAGAGCTGATGCATTCTTTATGTTCATTACCCAGGATTCCTTAGGCGACTGTATTTAAGAACTATCTTTAAAGACTTCTTAGAAACTGTATTGAAGGAAAGCAGCAACTTTGGTTTTTATGAAATGCTCAGAGAGGCAGATAGATAACAGCAAGGATCACATGACCACTTTATTTTCATCTTGTTGTGTAGATGACCTGACCTGTTTGTTAGAATTTATTAGTTCTGTGCCTGTCCAGTTCCTTTTAAAGAAACAAAATGATTTTCTTTTATAAATAAGTTATCATTTTAGGAGATGAATGTGTATCCTACATATGATGACAAACTTCAAAAAAGAAAACATTAACCAGATGTGTTAGTGAGTGCCTGTAGTCCTAGCTACTCAGAAAGCTGAGGCAGAAGGATCTCTTGAGCCTGGGAGTTTGAGGGTGCAGTGAACTACGATCGTGCCACTGCACTCCAGCCTGGGTAACAGGGTAAGGCCCTGTCTCAACAAATACAAGATTTTAAAATTTCTTTATGTTTGAGACAGAGTCTCGCTCTGTCACCCAGGCTGGAGTGCAGTGGCACCATCTCAGCTTACTGCAGCCTCCACTTCCCAGCCTCAGCCTCCTGAGTGGCTGGGACTACAGGCGTATGCCACCACATCCGCCTAATTTTGTGCTTTTAGTAGAGACAGGGTTTCGCCATGTTGGCCAGGCTGGTCTCGAACTCCTGACCTCAAGTGGTCTGCCCACCTTGGCTTCCCAAAGTGTTGGGATTACAGGCGTGAGCCACTGCGTCTGGCCAAAAACAAGATATTAAAATCTGAGTATCTTTCAGAAAAAAAATAAACTCCAAGTGATGGTATATATTATTTGATTATTCAGGATTTAATTTGTGGGTTATTCATTCTTGTTTCTCCTGTTACCTCATTTGTTATTTTGCAGTTCACAAAACATAAAATTAATATTTTGCTGTTTTAGCTTAAGTAAAGTAAGCTAGGAAATGCAGTGTTTTGAACTTTGTATATTACTTAACTATTAGCTATTTATGATGTGTTCTAGAGGTATAAAGTTATTAAGAAAAATTGAGCTGTTTCTTGTGTGTTGTCTGACCTACTGGGAGAAATCATTAGGAGTTTGTCAGTATGTTGTATTTGAGCATTTAGTATTAATTGGATATGTTTAACCTTACCTGCTTTTTCTTTAGGTGGCCACCGAGTACTAAATTCACTTGGGAATAAAAGAAAAACATAAAGAAAATTATAAGAGAAAGGTACACACAAGACTAAGAGCTTTAGACTTCAGCTTCAGCCTGTTTTCTCCTTTCTTCTTTGGTCTTAGGTCATTTTCTCATTTAGGAAATGCATCCTTGACTTTCAAAACATAGACATAACCCTTTCTATCTGCCATTCTTGCATGTACTTTGGTCAAAAATGGCATTTATCTGTTGTTCATATGACATTATTGGCGTTTAAATTGATCCTAAGTTCCTTGAAGGGGAGGAATAGATCAAATCTAACATTGTTTTCCCCTTCTCTTTTCGACACAGTTTGTTATCATGAAGCTGTTATTTATTTAATAAGTCAGGCTTTGGACTGTGTTTCCAGGGTGGGAAAACCTGTTTTAAAATTGTATCTTAGGGTTTTTTTTATTAGCTCTTTTTAACTGTTTGTGTATGATATCAGTGAAAGGCTGTATTTTCAGGCATCTCATATTCTGGTTTAAGTTCTCATAGGGATTTCAGAACCAGCAAGAGTCATACCCTGTTCCTATTTAACATGTATTAGGGATTTCAGAACCAGCAAGAGTCATACCCTGTTCCTATTTAGCATGTATTAATGTTTATGTACGTAATGCCAGGCAGAGAATCACAAGAAAATTTAAAAACAATTGTTTTACTAGCTTCTTTTTTTTCCTATGTGTTATTATTGTGGGGCTACAAGTGTTACAACAAATCCATATCTAAAATAAGCAGTCAAGGCCGGGCATGGTGGCTCTTGTCTGTAATCCCAGCACTTTGAGAGGCAGAGCTTGGTGGATCACCCGAGGTCGTGAGTTCAAGACCAGTCTGGCCTACATGGTAAAACCCCATCTTTACTAAAAATACAAAAAATAGCTGTGCGTGGTGGTCCGTGCCTGTAATCTCAGCTACTTAGGAGGCTGAGGCAAGAGATTCACTTGAACCCAGGAGGCAGAGGTTGCAGTGAGCTGAGATTGCGCCACTGCACTCCGGCCTGGGTGACAGACAGAGGGAGTCTTAAAATAAAAGAGTAAGCAGTCAAATGCAAGGCAATGAAATCCTTATATACTAAAACATATTAGCAGGCACTGGGGAATTTAGCTTTTGAGTATGGATGTCCTTTTTCAATATTTTTGGTGTGTTTATGGTAAATAATGTCATTTTCCCCTTTTTAAAGGAATTATCTTAGAAGAAAGAAGCAAGCCATCATTTTACCCACGTAAATATATGAATATATTTCTGACATTGAGGTGTTCCAGAAGATGATAAAGAAATGATAGCAGCTCCAGAAATACCAACTGATTTTAATATACTACAGTAAGTAAATTATAGTCTGATAATTTTTAAATACTTGTTTATTCCACAAAATGGGGAATGCATTAACTTCAGTTAAATGTCCTTCTGCTTGAGAAGATCTGATATATAAAATAGCTTGTATGCTTTGCAAGAGTTTATATCAGCACTCATCAAGATTCTGTAATAGTAATCATTCCATTTTTTTGTTGCTGTGTTTTAAATTTATCTTTTAGTTTACATGCTGCACAGTTTATTATTTTTTGTTGTGTAGTTCTGAGTTTATACTTGGTTTTGCAATAGCAACTGTTTTGAGAGAGCATTATACAGTTCTTAAAAATTAAATTTTCTCATTAGTGAGGAATATGTACCACGTAGTAGTAGTAATATTTAGGATGTAATGTCAAATTTCTTTTAAAAAATCAAATGATGATTGCAGAAACCAGTTACGTGTATATTGGTCCATAAAGTGATTTCAACATAGGTATCCTCTTACTCTCATCTAAACATCTAACTGTACTCCTTGTCAGCTTTTATTCTAATAATTTCTTGGTTTTGAATGATTTTGAACTACTCTATGTAACAGTGATTTTCATACTAAGCTACAGTTTGATGAGTTGCCTCAGTGAAAAGTGAACTTTTAAATTGCCTGGGAATCCCTTTATTTACCCACCCCTACCACTGTATTTTTTATTAGGATCTTTATTAGACTTGACTTGAAAAGAGAGTTTACTTGCTAAAAATTTTGAAAACAACAGACCAATACCATTGTACATAATGGCAGCCAGCGTCTACTTTGGGTCGTGTGTAGATTTTTATATTTTTAATAATTTTGTTATCTGTGGTGGAGATTATGAGGCTTCTGGGACCTCATACATTCAGGTTCCCACAAAACATCATTTTTAGTAAGGATTTTATGTATTCTAAGTGTAATATCTTTGTAGAAGTTAATTGTTACCTTCGTTAAGATTAAGTGTTCACTGTATACAGGATGTTACATTAGATTCTGTGAGGAATTAAGTAAGGTACTTCCTTCTGCCTTTATGAGTTCATATTTAAAAGATATAAAGAGGAGATTATGAAGTTTCTTATATACTTGATTAGAGACTATTAAAAAGGTTTCTATTATGGACTAGACTATTGACTATTAGAATATCTCAAATAATTAGGACCTGAAGTAGGATAATGAATAAAAGGGAATTGATGTTATAGGGGTAGAACAGAACCAGCATTTGATTGGGCATGTGGGTTGGAGGGCACAGTAAAGGAATGGAAGATTCAGTCGTGTGATAGATGACTCATGATGTTTCAGATCACTGAATGGTTAACACACTATGTTTAATAAATGTTATTTCACCTAGGGTAGATTTTGTTGTTCTTTTGATCTTAAAAACACAGGATAGCATTGAAGAACAGTTTAGGAGAGTATTTCTTCTCTAGTTGGGAGTATTTTAGACTTCCATTCTGATTACTTAAGCTTTCTTCAGAAGGTTTTTCGGTTAGTAACCAAATCGCTAGTGTAATTTACTCTTAGTTGGGATAGCTTGGAGATGAGTATAAAGAGCGTAACTGAGCCCTTGATTACTCTGGCCATTGGAGCATTGTGAAGATTTTCTGTAGACTTAAAGCAGTTACTTAGCTCTCTAAGAGAGCTGGTGTCCCACAAAAGGCTTGGGAAGAAATCAGTATTATTTATACATCAAGATATTTTAAATTTTCATTTTTTTTTTTTGCAAGACCATATAGACATGTGAAAAGATTATTGATGACAACAATCTTCTTAAGATGTAACAGGCATGAGCTTCAGGGGTAATATTATGGTAGTCATTCAGTTTTTGGTGCATTAACTCTGGGGAATGGTATTTATTACAGGCCTTTTCCTCTCAGCATCGTAGCATATAGTTAGGATTGCCACCATCTTCCATACATTGTTTAAATTACTTTATAGGTAAGTGCTATAAATAGTAATTTTTTTCCTGCTAGCATCTTAATCATTATTTTAGATTTATGAAGTGGTCCTATCTCACAGCCTCTGGTACCTCATAGCCTCTGGGCAACTGGTTATTGTAGCAATAACATGGAAATAGAAGAAATCTAGATTGAGAATAAGAGTTTTATAAAGATAGCCTTTCACTTTGATTCCATTTATTTTAAGCAAAGCTGGTGCTAGGTTTACACATTTAAGATGGAAAAACCTTTATCTTTTATGGATGTGGCTCAATTCTAAAATCCAGTGTGACCCAAATACTAATGTAAGTATGCCTTGCTTTAAGCATTTAAATGAGGGTATGTTACTACTATTTAGATACACTCATGTTTACTCATATAGAAAGTATCACACATGTTTATTTAAATCAGTCTGCTTCCATATGTTTGTAAGAAAATCCAGTTTATACAAACTAGCCTTACCCCCACCCAGAACAAGGGACAGTTGTTTAGGACTGTAGATTCATATGTTAGAGATTGTAGAGACTTTAGAGATTTCATACTTTCCTGCATATACATTATTTATATATGAGAAGATTGAGGTTGTCACTTGTATAAGATCCACAGTTGCTTAGTACCAAAACTGTTCTCCTAACTGTAGCTTATCACTTCTTTACTTCATAAAGGGTATTGATCACTTAGCATAATTCCCTAGTATATTTCAAATGATTTAGTTTATAAAAATGTTGTATAAATACCCTTTCAGAAATGCATGTTTTGTATGTTGACTCACCTAGATTTATAAATATTTTTCGAGTGAAGTAGGAGAGGTCAGAGGATCCATAATCATAAAACTCCCTAATAAAGTTCCTCCAATGCCTAGTATTAAAATAGTTTTTACTCAGCACTATGGTCTTTGAACCAGAAAGTGGAACCAGCCATTACATGGAACACCACAGTTCCTAGGGTTAAATTTTGAGACCCACTGGATTAGTTTTATACTTTGATTAAAAATTAACAAAAATGTTTAGATATTTGTACTTTAGATTGTTATTTTTATAGTTGTTTGTGTAATCTTGTGTGTTTGGTAATGTGCTATGATACGATATTTGGGGGAAACATCTTAATTACTTATAATGCTAATATGAAGTTTTGTAATGAGTTAACCAAGCCTTTATTTTAGAAAATCTGACAAAAATTAGAAACTCAATATAAATTTCTAAGGAAGGTTTTAAATTATTGCTTATCTTACTGTCACAGGGAGTCAGAGACACATTTTTCTTCTGACACAGATTTTGAAGATATCGAAGGAAAAAACCAAAAGCAAGGCAAAGGCAAGGTATGTATCAAATATGTGACTTTATTTTGATTCTTAAGATCTCTCACACAGATTTAGGTTATGTCTCAGATAGTTTAGTCTTTTAAAAATGGTTTTTTAAGGGGGTGGAGGCTGACTGGTATGGTAAGCCTTCTGAATAAATGTGGTCCTTTTGTCTTCTAGACCAGATAGCTTTTGGGATCTATTTACGCTGCTGTAAAGTTGCAAACAATAATAATAATAATAATAATACATCATTGTTTCCAGTAGTTTATTATGTAAGGCACAGTATGTTAAGCAAAATGCAATGTTCTGTTGGCTTTATTTTTGTTTTCCTGCAAGTAATAAAATGTAAAGCAAAGCAATCTGTAAGATCTCTTATTCTAAAGCACTCTAAAAATGTAACATACAACACTTTAAGGCTAATGGGTTACAATTGACAGTAGTTTTACTCTTTATAAGTACTGTGAAAGATTAAAAAATAACAAAGTTAAGTTCTGAGTCATTACAATGTAACTTTAGAATATGAATGGGTTAGCCTGAGGACTGCAGATAACTTGGCAAATGGTTAAATTATTTTGTTGTTTTGGGAAGTACATTTGACTCTGCATGCATGTAAATACATTATGCATAAGATAACTTGTTTTTGTTGTTCAGCATTTGTTTTTCAAAATGAATTTTGGATTTATATTGTCTCATGACATACTTTGAAAAAGTCTTTAACAATACAGAAGTTTACGATGACCAAAGTGAAATTTTTCCATAATCCTATCACCCAGAGGTAATTTATTCTTTAAACATTTTGATGCACATACTTTTGTTCATACACCTATGTATAAACAAGGATATAACATTTTATTTAAGTGGAGTCATAATATGCAAACACTTTAATGTGCTTTTAAAATGCAATGGTATGTTATCAACAACTTTCCCGTTAAGTGAATGTAAAATTCTGTAACTTTTATTATTTATTTTAATGTTTAAATTACATTTATTTACTTTTTTTTTTGGAGATAGGGTCTCACTTTGTTGCCTAAACTGGAGTGCAGTGGCTATCCACTGGCACAGTCATGGCACACTACAGCCTCAAAGTCTTGGGCTGAAGCAGTTCTCCTGCCTCAGCCTCTCAACTGGACTACAGGTACCACAGGCTTGTGCCACCATATCTGGCTTCTCTGTAGTTTATTTTTTATTTTTGTAGAGATGAGATTTCACCATGTTCCCCAGGCTGGTCTTGTACTCCTGGGCTCAAGTAATCCTCCTGCCTCAGCCTCCCAAAGTGCTGGGATTATAGGTGTGAGCCACCACGCCTGGCCATTCTCTTGTGATTTCTAATGGTGGCACTGATATCACACTTAATGTATGGGACATCATTTAACTAATGCTTGGAATATTTTTTTGAGTGTTCATAATTCATGTGTATCATAATTTTGTGTGCTGTCTTATTTCCTTAAGAATTTGAGAGGGGGATATGTATAGAAATGTTAACTTATGGCTATCCAAAGATAACCTTAATTCTATTGGACAGTATACATTAATTCATTACAAAATCATTTTTTCCATTAACCTACTTTTGCCTTTGATTTAATTTACAAGTTTGAGCAAGATTATTGGTGGCACCTGAGTAGAGGACTCTCTAAAGTTTTTGTGCTACAATTTGGTTATCGTTACATAGCTACGACTGGGTGAGGTCTTGGGACAGATCAAGGATTTTTTGTAATAAGAGCAACTGCATTTTGACACTGTACTATGTATGTTCCATGTATTGTACTAACAATTTCACATGTTAATCTAATATTTGAACAACTGTGTAGATGAGAAAACACCATTATTTTATTGGTAGGAAACTGAAGTCCAGAGAAACCTAGAGGTTAAAGGATTTGAACTCAGGTCTGTGCCTTTAAGCTTGTATATTATACCACCTTCCAAAGTCTTCATGTAGAAAATTTTTTTCTTTCCAAGATTGTCCACAGGTTAGCATATTTGCTTCTTGCGTAATACTTCCTTTGTATTATCACTCCTTGCACATTTTTTTTTTTTTTTTTTCCTAGCATGGCATACCCATTCTGCCATTTTAATTGTCCCAAATTGTTTTTCATACTGACAGGGACTATTGAGGCATTTGATAGATAAACTACAAATATATAGCTCCTTGTTAATTAATATTTTATACTTTACTAGTGTACTCTGTTGTAATTGAACTTTTCTTTCAACCTTATCTCTGAAATTCCTTTTACTGGGGACAAAAGCTTTTCATTGTACAATTAGGCATTAATGAATTAGGGTCACAAAGACTGAATCTCATTTAGAAAATATAGCAGTCCCCCTTATTCTCAGGGATACATTTTAAGACCCCCAGTGGTTGCCTGAAACTGGGGATGGTGCTAAATCTTGCATGTAGTACATTTTTTCAATATGGTAACCGAAATGGCTAGTAAGTGACTAATGAGCTGCGTGGATATGCTGGACAAAGGGATGATTCATGTCCCGGGTGGGATACGGCAGAATGATGAGTGATTCTGTCATTCAGAATGGTGTGCAATTTAAAACTTTTGAATTATTTCTGGAATTTCCTACTGAATATTTTTGGACTGCAGCAGACCAAGGGTAACAGAAACTGAATAAAGTACAACTCAAGGGGAGGACTACTATATTGCAAATTAACAAGTAATATGTTTCAGGTGTTGGGAAGGGGTTTGAAGTAATGGTTAAGAGTCGAGTAGTTTTGGACTCCTGGAGGAAGAAGGGACCCTCTAAATAATAAAGTACATAAACACCGTAGGCTTTCAGTAGAAAGAAATTTGCAGACACGGCTATAGATCAGAGATCCAAAAACTATGGCTTGTTTTTGTACTGTCCAGGAGCTAAGAATAGTTTATATATATTTTATTTTATTTTTTATAGAGACAGGGTCTCGCTCTATTGACCAGATTGGTTTTGAACTACTGGCCTTAAGCAATCTTCCAATCTCAACCCCTCAGAGGTGAGATTACAGGCATGAGCCACCTCTCCCAGGCCTGTTTTTTTTGTTTGTTTGTTTTGTTTTGAGACAGAGTTTTGCTCTTGTTGCCCGGGCTGGAGTGCAATAGCGCGATCTTGGCTCACTGCAACCTGCGCCTCCCGGTTCAAGCAATTCTCCTGCTTCAGCCTCCCGAATAGCTGGGATTACAGGCATACACCACCACCCCCAGCTAATTTTGTATTTTTAGTAGAGACAGAGTTTCTCCATGTTGGTCAGGGTGGTCCCAAACTCCCGATTTCAGGTGATCTGCCCGCCTTGGCCTCCCAAAGTGCTGGAATTACAGGCATGAGCCACCGTGCCTGGCCCAGTCCTGTTTGTTTGTTTGCTTATTTATTTATTTATTTTTTGAGACAGAGTCTCACTCTGTCACCCAGGCTGGAGTACAATGGCGTGATCTCTGCTCACTGCAACCTCTGCCTCCTGGGTTCCAGCGATTCTCCTGCCTAAGCCTCCCAGGTAGCTGGGATTACAAGCATGTGCCACTATGACTGGCTCATTTTTGTATTTTTAGTAGAGATGGGGTTTCACCCTGTTGACCAGGTTGGTCTTGAACTCCTGACCTCAGGTGATCTGCCCACCTTGGCCTCCCAAAGTTCTAGGATTACAGGCGTGAGCCACCATACCTGGCCCTATATATATATATATATATTTGGAGATGGAGTCTCACTCTTTTGCCCAGGGTGGAGCGCAGTGGTGTGATCTCGGCTCACTGCAACCTCCGCCTCCTGGGTTCAGGCAGTTCTCTTGCTTCAGTCTTCCGAGTAGCTGAGACTACAGGTGCATGCTGCCATGCCCGACTAATTTTTTGTATTTTGGTAGAGATGGGGTTTCACCGTGTTGCCCAGGCTGGTCTCGAACTCCTGAGCTCAGGCAATCTGCCCACCTTGGCCTCCCAGCCTCCCAAAATGCTAGGATTACAGGTGTGAGCCACCGTGCCAGGCTGTTTTTATATTTTTAAATAGTTTTAAAAATAAAGCATATGCTACAGAGACTGTGTGTGGCCCACAAAGCCTAACGTATTTACTATATAGTACTTTACAGAAAGTTGGTCAGTGCTTGCTCTTTAGATTATAGAGATGTGTTGGTCTAAAAGAGGCCTTTAAGAAATCACCAAATCCAGGGGTAACAATACCTTTCTGTAAAGTATTTTAATTCAACCCTGACATTTGAGAAATGAGGACTCCGAGTTAGGGAATGGCTTGTTTTCTTAAAGTATAAGAGCTGTGGTAGGTATTTTTATAGCTTAGGCAGATAGGGAACCTTTTCACTGATTTTTTTTTTTTTGATGCCCCCACCCTCCAATACTGACAACTTCTGTTATAATGGGCTTCATTTCCATAGTTTTCATTAATTGAATTTTCTTTCTTTCTTTTCTTTTTCTTTTTTTGAGACCGAGTTTTGCTCTTGTTGCCCAGGGTGGAGTGCAGTGGGGTGATGTCAGCTCACTGCAACCTCCAGGGTTCAAGCAGTTCTCCTGCCTCAGCCTCCCGAGTAGCTGGCATTACAGGTGCCTGCCACCATGCCTGGCTAATGTTTTGTATTTTTAGTAGAGATGGGGTTTTGTCATGTTGCGCAGGCTGATCTCGAACTCCTGACCTCAAGTGATCTGCTCGCCTCGGCCTCCCAAAGTGCTGAGATTATAGGCGTGAGCCATCGCCCCTGGCTATTAATTGAATTTTCATGATGAATAAATGTTGGAGGGAGGCCTAGAACGAGAAGGAGATTGATAAACCTACTCCTACTGTTCAGAATTTCTTGTTCAGAGCACTGCAATGATTTCTAAGGCTAACAATAAACATAAAATGTTGAACTAAGAATAAGTTGATATTTGATAACAAGTTTGGTTATTCTTGCTGCCCACTTCAGTATGCATCCAAAAGCTGCATAAGAGAGTAATATAAAACTTAGACATAGCTACCTTGATTTACTGTGCTCTTGGGATTTCTCTGATGATACTTGAGAGATATTTTTGCAGTGTTTTTCAAACTTTGTTGATATTTTGAGGGCTTTTAATGCTGTGTTTTTATATTACTTTTCAAAACAGATTCAAATCTGTATTTGTGTCATTGTTTCTGTTGGTCTTCCTACCAGATTAAGATTCATGTAAGATTCACTGAGCTCCTTTTAACATATATTTTTTCATTTTACAGTGATAATAATAGCTGACATTTTTCTGACTTTATTATATCCTGGCTATGTTTCTAAGTACTTTGTGTTTTCATTATCACAGCAACCCTATGAGGTAGGCACAGTTTTATCTTCACTTTACAAATTAGAAAAACATCACTGAAACATAGTGTGGTTAAGTAGTTTGCCTAAAATCACTCAGCTGATAGTAGCAGAAATTTGCACCCACAGAGTCTGTCTGCCTGCAGAGGCTATGCTTCTAACTACAGTGTCATGTGAGACATGGTAGTACACATGAAAAAGTGGTCACCACAAAGAGGTTATCACAGTCATCAGTTTGTTATAAGTGGATGGAATTCTTTAGAGCAAGTTTAAGCATGTTATAATTATGTACCCTATCAGCTGCGTCTACTGTAGCTGTGTTTGAACTCTCAAGGATAGTGATATAACTTAACCACCTACTATTTTTTATGCAGACTTGTAAAAAAGGCAAAAAGGGCCCAGCAGAAAAGGGCAAAGGTGGAAATGGAGGAGGAAAACCTCCTTCTGGTCCAAACCGAATGAATGGTCATCACCAACAGAATGGAGTGGAAAACATGATGTTGTTTGAAGTTGTTAAAATGGGCAAGAGTGCTATGCAGGTAAGATTGATGTTGTTCTTCCGAGTTCATTTGTACTTTTTAAACTTTATTGAGTTATATAGAGTGTAGCCCTGATTTTTCTAATTGCATCTTATTTATTTATTTTTTTGGGACAGTCTCCCTCTGTCACCAGGCTAGAATGCGGTGACGTGATCTCGGCTCACTGCAGTGTCTGTCTCACGGTTCAGGTGATTCCCCTGCCTCAGCTTCCCGAGTATCTGGGACTATAGGCACACACCACCACGCCTGGCTGATTTTTTTGTATGTTAGTAGAGACAGGGTTTCACAATGTTGGCCAGGGTGGTCTCGATCTCCTGACCTGGTGATCTGCCCACCTTGGCCTACCAAAGTGCTGGGATTACAGGCGTGAGCCACCATCCCTGGGCTTCTAATTGCATTTTAAACATACACTACTTATTAGAAAAAAAGCAACAAAATCATCAGAAAGCTTTGGGATATATTTCTTTATATGTAAGGCTTTTAAGCTGTCTCTTCATTCATTTTCTGCTGCATTTCTTTTTTGAGACAGAGTCTCACTCTGTTGCCCAGGCTGGAGTACAGTGATGTGATCTCGTCTCACTGCAACCTCCACCTCCTGGGTTCAAGCAATCCTGCTGCCTCAGCCTCCGAGTAGTTGGGATTACAGGCATGCACCACCACACCTGGCTAATTTTTGTATTTTTAGTAGAGATAGTGTTTCACTATGTTGGCCAGGCTGGTCTTGGAACTCCTGGCCTCAAGTAATCTGCCTGCCTTGGCCTCCCAGAGTGCTGGGATTACAGGCGTGAGCCACCATGCCCAACCCATTATTTTTTTAACGGCATAAAGTAAAAAAAAAATTTGGTCAGAAATAAGCTGATGTAAACCTTGGCTATGAGGTCTTAATTTGCCCTGGATTTATGTAACTGCCATTAAAATATGAAGTCTTCTACCCATATTGAATTCCTGGTTGAGTGACGTAATAGAATTATTATCTACTTTAGTAAACTGAATTATTTTGGTCACTGTTGTCTATTACAAATTTTATTGTTTGTGCTTGTTTCTCAGAAGAATAAAATGTTGGAGGCATGTTCATGTCAAATCATTCCATGTTTTCTCTGCATACTTTTATGACAATAGTAACATTTAGGCTGTATGATGTTGGCTAAACCCACATGGTTTTAAAAAGTGCAATAATATACTCAAGGAATATATATACTTACTAACGTTTGAAATGTAATTCATAAAAGTTACAGGCAATAGTTTTTTTTTTTTTTTTTAATTTCAACTTTTAGATACAGGGGTTACATACAGGGGTTACATGTACAGGTTTGTTACATGAGTATATTGCACCTAGGAAGTGAGCGTAGTATCCATTGGATAGTTTTTTAGTTCCCACACCCAGTAGTTTGCAGTGTCTATTTTTCCCACGTTTGTGTCCATGTGTGCTCAATATTTAGCTTCCACTTACAAGTGAGAACATGTGGTATTTGGTTTTCTGTTTCTGCGTTAATTCACTTAGGATTATTGCCTCCAACTCTACCCAAGTTGCTGTGAAAGACACAATTGCATTCTTTTTTATGGCTATAGGGAATAGTATTTCTTTATAGAAATAACTTTAATTAGTGATGGGTACACATGAATGGTTTTTTGAGAACTAGCCATTCAGGCTTTTTGTTAATAAAAACTGGAACAAAACCTTGTTTAGAAATATGCAATTAGCTTAATATGTGTGGTTTTGTAAATAAAATGTATCAAATGAGACTAACAAAGAACAGTTTTACGTGTAAAATGTGAAAATACCTGTTAATTGTTTGAGCTTTCACCAATTTTATAGAACAAAGAACTTAAAAGGTGCTGGATTTATTCATACCACTCTAATGTACCTTTGTTTATCCATTTATTAATGTTTGCTTATATATCATTGTGATTAGAGTATGGATTCTTTTTCTCGTTTAATGTTTTAAATTACTGTTTTGAATATGTTTGGCTTTTCAAAAATAAATAGTGTCTTATTATATTACTGTGCTATGGTTTATTTCGTCATTCGTCAATTTTAAAAATTACTTTTCTCTCTCTAGTTCTCCTTTTGGGTTATTTTTATCAAGAGGATCAATTATTTCAGTTACATTATATTGCATTTAATTACTTTCCTTCTTATTTTTATAATATACATTTTCTCTGTAATATTTTGTTCTAAGTAGTTAAATGCACTCGTCTTCTTTTTTCAGCTATCTTTTTCACATCAGTGTCTTAGTCCATTTGGCATGCTATTAAAAACCAACATAGGCGAGGCGTGGTGGCTCATGCCTGTAATCCCAGCACTTTGGGAGGCCGAGATGGCTGGATCACCTGAGGTCAAGAGTTCGTGACCAACCTGGCCAACATCGTGAGACCCCATCTCTACTGAAAATACAAAAATTAGCCAGCCGTGGTGGTGGGTACCTGTAATCCCAGCTACTCGGGAGGCTTAGGCAGGAGAATCGCTTGAACTCGGGAGGCAGAGGTTACGGTGAGCTGGGATCGCGCCATCACACTCCAGCTTGGGCAATAAGAGTGAAACCCTGCCAACAACAAACAAACAAAGCACACACACAAAAAAACGAATATAAACTAGGAAGCTTATAAAAAACAAACTTATTTCTTACAGCTCTGAAGGCTGGGAAGTTCAATATTAGGTGCCTGCAAATTCATTATCTGGTGAGGGTCTGTTTTCTTGTTCACAGATGGCATCCTCTCACTGTGTCCTCACATAGTGGAAGGAGCAAGGCTTTCAGGAGCCTCATGATTTAATTGCCTTCTATAGGCTTCACTTCTTAATACCATAACATTGGTGACTACAGCTCAACATACAGTTTGAACATACAACCATTCAGACCACAGCTATAAGAAATCCTGACTCATGGCCACGGCTAATTAGGCTATTGCATTTTTGTCTAAAAATGAATATTTCCCTTATTTTTGTGTTGCTTATGGTTTGTCATATTAAGGCTTACCTCTATGTGTGCCATTTGGGTTTTTTTTTTTCTTTTTTAAGGTAGGGTTTCACTATGTTACCCAGGCTGGACTTGAATTCCTGGGCTCCAGCAATCCTCCTGTCTCAGCCTCCCCAGTAAGTGGGACTACAGGCACATGCCATTGTGCCCAGCTTGTTTTTTTTGTTTGTTTTCAAATGTGTTTCCCTCTTAAGAAAGAATGTCTGCAGTATCTCTTCATTGATTTCCTGGAATCTCTTCCCCAATTCCATTTTGCTCTGTGTGTTCCTCCTTGTGTTACCCTTTTAAGACCAAATTTGATGGAAGATGTCCTCTATTTAGAAACTTCCAAGGGTTCTTTCTTACCTAAAATTTCTAGCCCAGATTTCCTTATGCCATATTTTCTGTCCCCCAGTCACAGTGTATACTCTGTCCCTAGGCTTTTCTTTTTGTTTTTGTTGTCGTTTGGAATAGTTTTCTTTTACTCCCCCTTTGCACATCAAATAGGACTGAGTGAATTAAATGTCACTCTTCTAAAGAGCATTCTCAGACACTGTCTACTACTTTTCCTTTCCAATGTGTTTTTTACTCTTAATCTTTTCATTATATAGCACTTATACTGTGCCTGACTTTGATTCTAGATTGCTAATTCTTTGATCAAGGATCATGTATTATTCATTATTTTTGTATTGCCAGGATATACCTAACTCAGTCATTATTATTATTTGAGACAAGGTCTCACTCTGTCACCCAGGCTGGAGTGCAGTGGCGTGATCTTGGTTCACTGCAACCTCCACCTCCTGGGTTCAAGCGATTCTCATGCCTCAGCCTCCTGAGTAGGTGGGATTACAGGCACAAGCCACCATGCCCAGCTAATTTTTTTTAGTATTTTTTGGTAGAGACAGAGTTTCATCATGTTGGCCAGGCTGGCTATCTTAGTAATTATAAGTGAGAGTCAATAAATACAAGACTAGCTGTTGGTTTAAAAATAGTTGTTACTGTTTAAGAATGGAGAAAGCATGCATATGCCCTCTGATTTTCTTACATAGCCGATGTTGAATTTTGTTACGTAAGTTCTCAGCATAGTGTTTGATTAAAAATTTTAAGCATATTTCAGTAGCTCGCATTATTTTTATTACTTATTTTTCTAGTGTAAACTCTACTTTATCTTCATGAATAACTTTTTAATGTGTTGTAGTATTCTCTTTGTAAGAGTTCATTGAATATTTTGTATCTTTATTGATGAGAGTAGCCATTGTTCCAGTTATCTATTGATGCATAATAAACCACCCCAAACTTAGTGATGCAAAACAACAATCATTTTATCATGCCTAATGATTCTTTGGGTCTGGAATTGAGACAGAACTAAGTGGAGATGATTTGTCTCTGCTTTATGATGGCTAGGGCCTTAGCTGGGACCACTTGAGTGCCTGGCACTAACACCGTTAGGGACTATAATCATTTGGAAGCTTCTTTACCCATGTTTAGTGCCTGGTCTGTAGTGATACGAAGGCTGGGCTTAGCCAGAACTGTTAGCTGAGTACCTGCAAATGGCCTATATGGCTAGGGCTTCTTACAGTATGGCTTTTGGGTTGGAGAGAATGTCCTGAGAGTAATGTCCAGTTTGCTAGTGCTCCAAGAGACCAGTGCAGTTTCTGCCTGGCATTCTGTGACCTAATTTTGGAAGCATCGCTGCATTTTGTTCTAGAAGATGACATAGACCCTGCCTCTTACTGGGGAGCAATGTCCAAGAATTTGGGGCCATGTTTGAAAACTGTCACCATCCCTATGATATATTCTTTTGCTGTTTATTGCCTATATCATATTTGGGGAAAAATATTGAGCACATTTCTTCTGTAAATTATGTTGGTTAATGTACACTAGCCGTTGTAAATATAAAAAAGTAGAAATTAAGTAAAGTTTTAGAATAATTCCAGTCAGTCTGAACCAGGTATTTCTTTTTCTTTTCTTTCATACTAGCTCGTTAGTAGTAGATTCAAATGAACCAGGTATTTCTTAGATATTTTCTTTCTTTTCTTTTTCTCTTTCTCTCTTTCTTTCTTTCTTCTCTCTCTCTCTCTCTCTTTCTCTCTCTCTCTCTCTCTCTTCTTTCTTTCTTCTTTCTTCTTTCTTTCTTGATGGGGTTTCACCATGTTGGTCAGGCTGGTCTTGAACTCCTAACCTTGTGATCTGCCCACCTGGGCCTCCCAAAGTGCTGGGATTATAGGCATGAGCCACCGTGCTCAGCCTTTTCCTCAATATTTCCTTGATTTATCGTTATTGTGTAATCATAGTATCTTTTTTGTATATTAAAATTCTACATTTTTTAGTCATTGTTTGTACCTGGATTTCCTATTTATTGGTGTATAACTTAGAAGCATTTCCCTCTCCCAACCTTTTGTTTTTTACACTAGCTCTTATGATCTTGATTTTATTTGCTGCATTTAAATTTTTTTGAGACAGAGTCTTGCTCTGTCACCCAGGCTGGAGTGCAGTGGTGCGACCTCAACTCACTGCAACCTCTGCCTCCAGGGTTCAAGTGATTCTCCTGCCTCAGTCTCCTGAGTAGCTGGGATTACAGGCATGCACCACCACACCCAGCTAATTTTTGTATTTTTAGTAGAGATGGAGTTTCACCATGTGGGCCTCTCAAAACTTCCTCACCTCAGGTGATCCACCTGCCTCGGCCTCCCAAGGTGCTGGGATTACAGGCATGAGAGCCACCGCCCCCGGCCTAAAAATTGTTTTTTTTTTTTTTTTTTTTTAAATCAGTTTAGTGGTTACTTCTCTCACCTCCAAGGGAATAAAGTACTCCTTTTATTTTTTAGTTCTAGCCTATTTTCTTTTAAAAAATAACCATATTGAGATATATTGACTATACTATAAAATTTACTGTTTAAAATACAAATTCAGAGTTGCACAGCCACCATTACAATATAGTTTTAGAATATCTTATTTATTATTATTATTATTTTTTGAGATGGAGTCTCACTCTATTGCCCAGGCTGGAATGCAGTGGCATGATCTTGGCTCACTGCAACCTCCACTTCCTGAATTCGAGCAGTTCTCTTGCCTCAGCCTCCCGAGTAGTTGGGATTATAGGTGTGCACCACCACCCTGGCTAATTTTTGTATTTGTAGTAGAGACAAGGTTTCCCCATGTCGGCCAGGCCGGTCTCGAACTCCTGACTTCAAGTGATCCACTCACCTCTGCCTCCTAAAGTGCTGGGATTGTAGACATGAGCCAGTACACCTGCCCTGTATTATCTTAATTATTTGAAATTCTCCCATTCCTTTAATGTCACTGAGAAATAATAAGTAATTACACTTGATGGAATTGAGTTCCATAGTTAGTTTCCACTTTCTTTTCAATACAAAATAAATAGAAGATTGATATGTCATTTTGTGTTATCAGATAATTGTTTTAACTGAATTTATTTTATTGTTAAAATTGAACTTTAAATTTTAGTATGTATTTATATTAATTTAAAGTATTGTGATACTGTATAACGTTGAATTTTATGACTTTATCAGACTTAATTCATTTTGAGAAAATTGGAAGAAGCTAATGATTTTATTTTTTTTCCCTCTGCTGTAGTCGGTGGTAGATGATTGGATAGAATCATATAAGCATGACCGAGATATAGCACTTCTTGACCTTATCAACTTTTTTATTCAGTGTTCAGGCTGTAAAGGTAAGATATATTTATTTTTAAATCAGTGGCTCTCAGATAGTCACATCGTTGTTCCGCCTAAAGAGATGTTAGCACTTCACATGGAAAATAATGCTAAGGCATTATTTGCATCATATCCATACAAAATTTGTAAGGAAAAAAAGAGCAAAGGACAAAATAAGAGAGAAAATCTACTGATAAAGTTATATTCATATGTGAAAGTTATCTAAAAACTTAGCAATTTATAAAGGTTATGTTACTTTTATTAGGTATATTTCCCATTTTTGGCATCTGGTTTTAGGAAAAAAGAAATGGATTAAGAAGGGAGAAGGAAGATCATAAAGAGATACAGATTCAAATGACAGGGAATTACACAGTGTAGGGAGTTAAAAAATGCCATGAATAACAGTAAGTAAGTAAGGAAGCAAGTACCTTATTTAACTTACGTTAAGTAGGTTAAATAACGTATTAATGAAATTGCCATTTCTTCTAAAAGGTAAAGAAATTTTGCTGTGTGTAGTGATGTCTTCTTTAAAGTGTTTTTACTTCATTTTAAAAATATTTTGAACAAGGAATGATGAAAGCACAAATTGCAAAAATTTCTTCCCTAAGAAATACTAGGGCAGACATTTGGCAGGGGGACAAAATGATGTAAATTGGGGAGTCATATATCCTCATATGGATCAGCAAATGAGTCAGTCAAGATTACGGGCAGGTTCTGATGTATCTGGTGTCTCTCAGTACTTAGCTTATCCTTGAAATTCCATATGATGGCCAGGCAAATAAATTTTATGGCGATTTCTGGGGTTATTTTTTTCTAAATGAAAATGGCACCAAAAACATGAAAATTATAAATCGGAAGACAAGGTTGCTTAAAAATAGATGTAAAACATTAAGATGGTAAAGAATGAGTTATTTAAACAAATGCAGAAAATGAATTGTAAGAAGCAGTTTAATTCTGCAGTATTCCTTTAAAGATACTGTAATATCTTTGAAAAACGAGTAACATTGGCATTTTGAGTTTGATCATAACATTCAGTGTAGTATGTGTATTAAATGTTACCTATCTGTGAATCATGAAAGATAAAAAAATATATTAAATTCTTGAGGCTGGGATCTTTATAATGTCACTAAGGTGCTGAGAAATGTAAAATATTATCTTAATCATAGAGTACAGAGCTGTCTAGTTTGCTTCATTTGCCTAAAAAAAAGTAGCTTTAATTCAATATTAGAAAATTCTATTGACTTCTGCTCAGAGATGTTGTCGTGATGTTACTATGGTATTCTTAACGTTCTGAACTAGATTGACTGTTTAAAGATGAGCTATATTAAAATTATATTTGCCTATATCCAGTCATTTTTTTTCTGGGATAGGATGGGTACAAGTACCTGCTTGTTGTGTTAGATAATCAAGGGCTATGTCCTTTCGCATTAGACTCTTTGCAAATGGAAAGTTGAGTGCAGATGACTGAACCAGGTGCCAGAAATACTGTGATGAGTTGAAATTTTAAATTTTAAGTTCCTCCTTTTATTTTATTATTATTATTTTTTGAGATAGGGTCTTATTCTGTCACCCAGGCTGGACTGCAGTGTCATGATCATGGCTCACTGCAGCCTTCACCTCCTGGGCTCAGGTGATCCTCCCGCCTCAACCTCCTGGGTAGTTGGGACTACAGGTGCATGACAACATGCCCAGCTAATTTTTTGTTTTTGCTTTTATTTTTTGTGGACATGGCGTTTTGCCATATTGTCCCAGCCTCAAGTGATCCTCTTACCTCATCCTCTGAAGTATCTGGGGCTACAGGTGTGTATCACCATGCCCAGCTAATTTTTATTTTTTGTTGAGACAGATCTGGCTATGTTGCCCAGGCTGATCTTCAATCTCCTATCCTCAGGCAGTCGTACTACCTCAGCCTCCAAAGTGCTGGGATTACAGGCATGAGCCACCTTACTGACATGAGTTTTTTTTTTTTTTTTAAATTTAATTTTTTTTTGTAGAGACAGGTCTCTCTCTGTTGCCCAGGCTGGTCTCGATCTCCTAGCCTCAAGCAATTGTCCCTCCTTAGCCTCCCAAAGTGTTTGGATTACAGGTGTGAGCCACCACTCCCACCTGAGTTTCTTAATGAGGCTTCTGAGTTGTAGTTGTTTTTAAAACAAGGCCATAGAGCATGTTCCCTTTGTCAAATTCATTCCTTTTTTGGCATCAATTTGTTTACAAATAAGGAGCTTGCTAACTCAACATTTGGACCTTGTCACAAGTGAGTTTGTCAAGATTTCTAAAGACTTAAAATGTTGAAAACTTAAATTATAAAGTAGATTTGAGCACTACTGTGGTATTTATCTTAGAATCAGGCAATCTCCATGAAGGGGAATTTACTGTATAATCAAAGATAAAGCCATTAATTATTTATACACACAAAATTACTTGTATAGAATTCTTTTACTCCTTGTAATTTAATATTTTCTGCAGACTCAGGGTTGTTACAGGCATCACCTATTTTTCTATAATACATTGGTGGCTCCTGTAGCTGTTGAAGCATGGAGGGATTTTTGGCCCTATACTCTTCCTGACCGCTCTGTTGGTGATTCTGTGGCCAGTGTTTTCTTCTTTTTTTCCTAGTCAGCTGTCACTTTTCTTTTTGTCTTTTTTTTCTTTTCAAATAGAGATAGGGTCTAGATTTGTCACTTTTAGATTTACCAGATTTTATCAGTCTTGCTAAAAATGTCCCTCACATTTTTAAGGCAGCAGGCTCTGGCCTTATGTCCTAATCGTGGCTTCACACCTGCCTCAAGAGTTAAGTGGAATTTGTGATAGGTTCTTTCTTTTCTGCTCTGAGGTTCTTTTCTGCTTGTTTTTGGGTTTCTGGGTGTCATGTTTTTTATGAGAAGGGGGAGGAGCTTTAAAAATGGCATTGTTGAAAAGTATGCAGTATGTTTGCTTTGATATATTTATATGTATATGTTAATTTCAGATAACCGTTTAGTCATTTAGTTACTTTTCCTTCTCCAGCATTCCCAGGCATACAGCACCTGGGTATGAAGTACGGGAAGGTTTTGAAGAGATATACATGATTCTAGATGAAAAAAGCCTTTTCGAAAGGTTTTTGAGAGTGTTTGTGTGTGTGTGTGTGTGTGTGTGTGTGTGTGTGTGTGTTTTTTGAGACAGTCTCACTCTGTCACCCAGGCTGGGGTGCAGTGGCACTATCTCGGCTCACTGCAACCTCTGCTTCCCAGATTCAAGTGATTCTCCTGCCTCAGCCTCCCGAGTAGCTGTGATTACAGGCATGCACCACCACGCCCAGCTAATTTTTGTATTTTTAGTACAGACGGGGTTTCGCCATATTGGCCAGTCTTGTCTTAAACTCCAGACCTTAAGTGACCTGCCCACCTTGGCCTTCCAAAGTGCTGGGATTACAGGCATGAGTGACCATGCCTGGCTGAGAGTGTGTTTCTTTAGCCAGAGAAATGGTGCTTTCTTCTGAATTCATCAACTTTTTAAAACAATCATTTGTTTTTTTCTTAAGTGTTGTGGTAAGTAAGGGCTTTTTTAGGGCCCTTACTTAATACTAGAAATTGATATCACCCAGGTAAGAGGGAGGTAGCATGATTTAGGTGAATAGTCTCAGACAAATTATTTAATTTCTTTTAGCCTTAGCCTAAGCCTTAATTTCCTCATCTATGGGGATGGGATTATGGTTTTACAGCTATGTATATACACAGGCGTGCACACACACAGATGGATGCATATTCAAAATATAGCTCTGGTCATTTGAAAAAAATCTATATTAATTATATCTAGTTCTTATTTATGAATCTCATCTTCCTGTACCAAGACGTTCTTCTTTTAGATATTACTATATTTATGGTATTCCTAGTGATAACACTGGTAAACAAAAATAATTCAACAATAAAAATAGGATTTTGAAAATTTAGTATTTACATTGATTACCCCTGCCCCGTCTCTCTCTTTCTCAGTCTGATGCTTCATCAGTGAAACTTCATATATATTTTCTTACTGCATACTAGAAATTTCCTTTCTGATGTTTGGTCTCCACCTGAATAATGTTTTACTACTTCTAATGTGCACCCTTTCTTTTTTCCTGTCCCATCCTCCTGTAAGATTCTAAAGGTCCTTATCAAATTGTTTTTCTTTGACATAGTTCCTGATTTTCTAACTTATAACATGTATGGTTTTTCTGGTGAGTATAGAGTGGCGGTGGAGTCAGAGATACAGCATTTCTTTGACATTTCCCACATCAGAGCATTGATTATAAGTAACCCTTTGACAGTTTACTTCTTTTTCTTTTTGGTATTCATTATTTGTAACTTTTAACTAGATTACAGACTTCTAGGTGGGCAGGAACTACAATTTACTACTTAGCCCTTTTAGAGGATGTTAAGATGTTAGTTACCTTACATACAATAGTGCTTAATAAAGAAGCCTGACTAAAGTGAACTCTAGCTATTACTCCTTTCCTTATCTTCAGCTTCATCCTCAAGGTTTTAAGTCTTTTTTTTTTTTTTTCTTTAGAAAAAGAGAGGAAAGAAAGAGTGAAAGAAAATAAAAAAAGAATGTAAGAGAGAAAGAGGGAGAGAGAACGGGATTCTTGTTCTATTGCCCAGGCTAGAATGCAGTCTAAAAATGGATATTAAAAACCTCTTTTATGCCAATAATTGTGCTTAACAATGGAGACAGGAAGGAATAAGAGATGAAAATAACAAACAAGCAGCCAACCA
>CAUYLG010004797.1:0-48887 GCA_963573385.1 Cacajao melanocephalus
TATTGTTCATCACCCACCTATGAGTGAGAACATGCGGTGTTTGATTTTGTGTTCTTGTGTCAGTTTGCTGAGAATGATGGTTTCCAGGTTCATCCATGTCCCTACGAAGGACACGAATTCATCGTTTTTTATGGCTGCATACTATTCCATGGTGTATATGTGCCACATTTTCCCTGTCCAGTCTATCATCGATGGGCATTTGGGTTGGTTCCAGGTCTTTGCTATTGTAAACTGTGCTGCAATGAACATTCGTGTGCATTTGTCCTTATAGTAGAATGATTTATACTCCTTTGGATATATACCCAGTAATGGGATTGCTGGGTCAAATGGAATTTCAATTTCTAGGTCCTTGAGGAATCGCCACACTGTCTTCCACAATGGTTGAACTAATTTACACTCCCACCATCAGTGTAAAAGTGTTCCTGTTTCTCCACATCATTCCTCGTGATTAAGTCGGCTTCATCCCTAGGATGCAAGGGTGGTTTGACATACACTAATCAATAAACATAATCCATCACATAAACAGAACCAATGACAAAACCCACATGATTATCTCAATAGATGCAGAAAAGGCCTTCAATAAAATTCAACACCACTTCATGCTAAAAACTCCCAATAAACTAGGTATTGATGGAATATATCTCAAAATAATAAGAGCTATTTATGACAAACCCACAGCAAATATCATACTGAATGGGCAAACGCTGGAAGCATTCCCTTTGAAAAACAGCGCAAAACAAGGATGCCCTCTCTCACCACTCCTATTCAATATGGTATTGAAAGTTCTGGCCAGGGCAATCAGGCAAGAGAAAGAAATAAAGGATATTTAAAGAGGAAGAAAGGAAGACAAATTGTCTCTACTTGCAGATGACATGATTGTATATTTAGAAAACCCCATAATCTCAGCCCCAAATCTCCTTAAGCTGATAAGCGACTTCAACAAAGTCTCAGGATACAAAATCAATGTGCAAAAATCACAGGCATTCCTATACATCAATAACAGACAAACAGTGTGCCAAATCATGAGTGAACTCCCATTCAGAATTGTTACAGAGAATGAAATACCTAGGAATACAGTGTACAAGGGATGCAAAGGACCTCTTCAAGGAGAACTACAAACCACTGCTCAAGGAAATAAGAGAGGACACAAACAAATGGAAAAACATTCCATGCTCATGGTTAGGAAGAATCAATATCGTGAAAAAGGTCATACTACCTGAAGTAATTTATAGATTCAATGCTATCCCCATCAAGCTACCTATGACTTTTTTCACAGAAATAGAAAACACTACTTTAAATTTCATATGGAACCAAAAAAGAGCCTGTATAACCAAGACAATCCAACACAAAAAGAACAAAGCTGGAGACATCATGCTACCTGACTTCAGACTATATTGCAAGGCTACAGTAACCAAAACAGCATGGTACTGGTACCAAAACAGATATATAGACAAATGGAACAGAACAGAGGCCTCAGAAATAATGCCACACATCTACAACTATCTGATCTTTGACAAACCTGATGAAAACAAGCAATGAGGAATGATTTCCTGTTTAATAAATGGTGTTGGGAAAACAGGCTAGCCATATGCACAAAACTGAAACTGGACCCTATCCTTACACCTTATACAAAGATTAACTCAAGATGGATTAAAGACTTAAATGTAAGATCTAAAACCATAAAAACCCTAGAAGAAAACCTAGGCAGTACCATTGAGGACATAGGTATAGGCAAAGCCTTCATGACTAAAACACCAAAAGTAATGGCAACAAAAACCAAAATTGGCAAGTGGGATCTAATTAAATTAAGGAGCTTCTGCACAGCAAAAGAAACTATCATCATAATGAACAGGCAACCTACAAAATGGAAGAAACTTTTTGCAATCTATCCATCTGACAAAGGTCTAATATCCAAAATCTACAAGGAACTTAAATTCACAAGAATAAAACAACCCTGTCAAAAAGGGGCAAAGTATATGAACAGACACTTCTCAAAAGAAGACATTTATGTGGCCAATGAACATATGAAAAAAAGCTCATCATCACTAGTCATTAGAGAAATGCAAATCAAAATCACAGTGAGATATCATCTCACATCAGTTAGAATGGCAATCATTAAAAAGTCAGGAAACAACAGATGCTGGAGAAAATGTGGAGAAATATGAGCGCATTTACACTGTTGGTGGGGGGTGTAAATTAGTTTAACATTGTGGAAGACAGCATGGCGATTCCTTAAGGATCTAGAATTAGAAATACCACTGGACCCAGCAACCTCATTACTGGGTATATACCCAAAGGATTATAAATCATTCTACTATAAAGACACATACACACATATGTTTATTGCAGCACTGCTTGCAATAGCAAAGACTTGGAACCAACCCAGATGCCCATTAATGATAGATTGGATAAAGAAAATGTGGCACATACACACCATGGAATACTATGCAGCCATAAAAAATGATGAGTTCGTGTCCTTTGCAGGGATATGGATGAAGCTGGAAACCATCATTCTCAGCAAACTAACACAAGAACAGAAAACCAAACACTGCATGTTTTCACTTGTAAGTGGGAGTTGAACAATGAGAACACTTGGACACAGGGAGGGGAATATCACACTGGGCCTGTCAGGGGTTGGGGAACAATGGGAGGGATAGCATTAGGAGAAATACCTAATGTAGATGATGGGTTGATGGGTGCCGCAAACCACCATGGCACGTGTCTACCTATGTAACAAACCTTCACGTCCTGCACATGTATCCCAGAACTTATAAAAAACAAAACAGAAAACAAACCCCACAATGATCTCTTTTAAGATGACTCTCAAATCTCTATCTTCAGACTTGACCATTTTCTTGAGCCTCAGATCCACGTGTGTTATTGGCAGGTGGAACAGCCACCTAAACGTCCCTCAGACACCTCAAATTAAACCTGTCTTAAATTGAGAGTCACTTCTTCAAGTCCATTGGTATCTTTTCCTCCTGTTACTGGTATGAGCTCCTGGAGGCCAGAGCTTATCTGCTGGCTCTTTGGCTATCTTCAGACACTGGAGCTAAGCCAAGATTACAATGAAAAGAAGCAATCTTTTCCTTGCAGACACTTCAACTAAGACTGGTCTTATAGGAGGAGTGAATTAACATATAAAAGAGGGTTAGGTGAAGTTGGATACTGCTGTGGTTTTTACTCAATGTGATTTACATGCATTGGGCACATTAATCCTTATGCTCTCGGCATCCCTAGTCCCGTTACTCTAGTGCTTGCTCATACACATACTCATGCCCAGACCTTTCTCCTGTCTGCTAGGGAAGCACCCTCCACAGACATTCTTCACATGTCATGGCCTATCAGCCTCAATTTATATAATCTTCAGACACAGGGAATAGAGTGGAGGATGGGGTCTGGGAAGAAAATGCATGTCTTAAACCACCCCATCTTACTTTCTTATAGCACCCTAATCCTTTAACCAGGGACTGATTGTGCCCTGGAGCTGGGATTGGGGGATTGTGGGCTGAACAAATTTATTCCATACATCTTGTCACTTGTTTTAGGATAGGATTTTTCATTTTCTATGCAAAATTCTGTGGAGGCAGGCTAGGATGTCATTATCTTTTCTAGGTAAGAAAACTCAGGCCTAAAAAGAAGTGATTTGAGGTAGAAACGGACCTAGAGTATTGGGCTGCTCATTTCCAGCCTGGGGCATTAGCCAGTGCCCAACATAGCTAAGCCAAGAATCACTTCCTGGGAGGTCTTAGTTCCTAAGTCAGGTAAGCAGTCAGCACTTTTAAGGGAGACAGTGCTGGGGCCAAGCTGAGTTGGGATTTTTTTTCTTTGCTTAGGAGATAGTGGAGCAATTAGAGAGCAGTGCCTGTAAGCTGCTGTGAGAAGGGAAGGAGGGGCTTGGGATTTGGGCCCAGGAATTCTCATCAGAAATCAAACACTTTCCACCTGCTGCTGCCTGAAGTGCCTAACTCCGTGATGGAATTTGCGTGCAGACAGTTAGGTTGGACTTTGGAAACAGAGGATGAAAAACGAGTTTCCTTCTTTCTGTTCACAGAGGCCAGCCAAGAGCCAGAGCTCGAGCCAGGCCTCTGGTCATAAACTAAACAACAGAACCAGTTATTAGTTTCAAGTCTGACTGCCTCCTTTTGTAACAACTTTGGAACTTAGGGAGGCTCCCTGACCCTCTATAAACCAGCAGAAAGTTAGAAGTATGGTTGTCAAGACACCAGATGGAATGAAATGCATACCCAAAGGTGGAGTGGGAGGCTAAATTGCTGCTTAGAATGTATTTAGTAATTTTATTACTTTAGTTCTCCCATTATGTCTATGAAAAACCTGTTGGGAAAGGTCTCATTTGGGGTATAGAAGAGGTGATTAGGTAGGCAATATCAAGACACTGGGTGTCTTAGAATTGGGGACTGGGAGCTTAAAGTGATAAAACTTCATTCCTGGGAATACCTATAGTTAAACATAAGAATATCTGCTATGGTTTGAATGTTTATCTTCTCCAGAACTAATGTTAGGATTTGATTGTCATTGTTAAGGTGTTAGAAAGTGGGACCTTTGGAAGTGTTTGGGAAATGAGGGCTCTACCTTTATGAGTGGACTGGTGCCATTATTGAGAGAGTGGGTTTGTTATCACTACAGTGGGTTTGGACCTTCTTACTTTTGCTCTCTCTTGCCTTCTCTTTGGCCTTCCACCATGGGATGTTGAAACAAGAAGGTCCTCACTTGATGCTGCCGTCTTTGACCTTGGATTTCCAAGCCTCCAGAACCATGAGCCAGTAAATTTCTGTTTATTAAAAATTACCCAGCCGGACGCGGTGGATGATGCCCTTAATCTTAGCACTTTGGGAGACTGAGGCAGGTGGATCACTTTAGGTCAGGAGTTCTAGACCAGCCTGGCCAACATGGTGAAAACTAATCTCTACTAACAATGCAAAAATTAGCCGGGTGTGGTGGCAGGCACCTATAATCCCAGCTACTCAGGAGGCTGAGGCAGGAGAATTGCTTGAATCTGGGAGGCATGAGTGGCAGTGAGCCTAGTTCACACCACTGCACTCTAGCCTGGGTGACAGAGTGAGACTCCATCTAAAAAAAAAAAAAAAGAAAAAAATCACACAGTCTGTGGTATTCAGTTATAGCAGCACAAACAAACTAAGACAGTGTCCCAGGAGATTAGTCCTCTAGTCAATTCTTGACTGATAGGAGCCAAATATATAATGTGTAGTTTCATTAAGCTCCTGTCTTTGACTCTCAGCTCTTCTACCTATTAACTATGGGACAAAAGACATGTCTGATCACCCCTCTGTGTCTCAATTGCCTTTTCTGTTAAATGAAGGTAATGCTAGTCTACCTCAAAGGATTGTTGAGAGAATTAAGTAGCCATAACATATGTGAAACCATAAAGCCTGGTGCAGATGTGAGGGACCAATATCATTATTACCATATGGTTTTCTGTCTTCTCCTAGTAACACCTATAGGAGAGAATAAGGAAATTCCAGGATCAAGGGGAAGTCCAAATGAGTTTATTTTAGTCTGGGTGACCTATAAAGAGGATAAGTGCATAGTTGAGGGAGGCTGAAGCTCTTCCAGTGATGTCTGTTCTGGATGTATATTCATCCTGTCTTCAGGGTGGGGATGCTAAGTCGGGCCTTCAGCTTTGGTCACAACCCCCTCTTCGGTGCCATCCTCGGTTGCCCATTTGCCAGGTTGGAATTTGAGCAGGCAAATAAAAGTAAGTTTAGGTGTTAGAGTCATATCAAAGGCCACTCAGCTTTACATCAGAATGAAGATTGACTCTGTAATCACTGGCTGGGCCAACAATTAACCTAGCTACAGAGTCAGTATAGAGTTGGGGAAGAGCACCCAGCTAGGAGTCAAGTCAGAAGTACTGGTCTGGGTCTGTTCCTGACCAGCTGTTAGACTTTGCAGGAGTTAATATGTGTATTATCAAATGAGGTGGAGTATGTGAAAATATCTTCCAAGCTGTAAGGCAGCCTATAAATGGAAGCAGTTATTGTTATTTACATAATGTATTTCAATGTACAGAATTTTTATATTTGTTATTCTATCCTCAGGTGTGATGCTTTTGATTTTAAAGGGGACTAGACATGCTGGAATTGGCATATACTATTCCATTTATTATATAAACAATTGGAAATACAGGATATATTGTTTTTATCCTTATTATCACTTATGAAGAACAGATTTATTCAGTAGTGGAGGCAGACCTTAAAGACCTCTGCCCAGGTACCAGATTTCTTTTTGAGGTGATGGAAATGTTATAGAATTGGGGAGTAGTGATAAGTACACAAAATTGTGACTATACTATAAACAAAAACTAAGCCACTAAAACTGACTTAAAATGGAAAATTTCATCTCAATTTAAAAAAACTGCAAGAAAAAATCTGCCCAGAAGTCATGTGGGTAATGAAACCTGGGTTTGAAGCAGTGAGAACAGGTCCAGGGCACGTAATTCAAATACTACTTCTTATTGTATAAATTATGTACTTATGAGAGATAGGGAAGTCTCTTGGTGTGTGTGAGAGAGAGAGAGAGAGAAAGACAGAGAGAGAGAGAGAGAGAGATTGACAGAGAGAGAGAGAGAAAGAGAGAGAGAGAGAGAGAATGTAGACATAAAAGCAGCACATCCCAGAAATAGTCAAGATGGAGTAGCATCAATAACTGTGGAAATGGTGGTCAAGTGCAGTTTTGGGGAATCTCTGCTAGAGCTTCCATTATTGGCTCCAGGGATGAGTAGCTCATATTTTCTTTTCTGAGGATAGGAGAACCAGTTACTGTTGTAAAGGCAAACTTAGGTTAACCAATCATTTCAGTTTTCCCAGGACTGAGGGTTTTCCTGGGATAGGGGACTTTCAGTGTTAAAATTGTGAATGTCCTAGGCAAACCACATGCTGCCCTTAAACCTGTACCCCTGCTAATAGAGAGCGTGAAAAGGCCAAGGAAAGCCTCACAACCCTCTCATTTAGGTGACAGTAAAAGGTTATCCCTGGTTGGTGTAGGAGAAAACCACTCAGGAGGAAAGCTAGAAAGAAAGAAAAATATTTCTGAGGGATACTGGTCAATGAAAGCCATTGTCAAGAGGTTGGTGAATGGAAAGCTGTGTCAGGAATGAAAAAGCAGGTCTTTTGGTGTACCTCTGGGGCCTTGGAAGTGATACAGGGTACCATCCCTTCACAGAGGGTGAAACTTTTGAAAGCAACAACAGCAGTTTTGTTATAAAGCACAGTGAATGTTCTTATTAACTGGGACATAGGAAAGAATTGGGTTCCTGGCTTACTAATTCTAGAGTGAGATTGGTGGCTTGCTCTATCTTGAGAATGACAGAGGTTATCACACCTAGATCTAAAATCGCCAGCTAAAGTTAGCTTTTCTTGACCTACATTCAAGACAAGACATTTATTTCAATGTTCACTGAATGTCTATCTTGAACTAGGTTATATTCTAGTGTGTTATGGATAAAATGGTAAATAAGATTAACTTGATCTTTGCCCCCATAGAACTTGCAGGTAGATAATCGTTGGAGTGCTACAAGAGAAGTATGGGGCCCGTGGAAGAATAGGGGGACACCTAACATGGCCTTGGGAGCCAGGGATAGCTTTCCAGAGGAAATGAGGTATAAGCATAGGCCTGGAAAAGAAATAAGGACAGGCATCCCAAGCACAGGGAACAACATGGGTGAAAAGAAAGGAAATAGCAGATGCATTTGGAGAATTATGATATGGTTCCATGTAGCTGTAGAGTGGGTGGTAATTTTGCAAGTGTGGTCCACAAACTGTCTGCATCAGAGTTGCACAGGCTGCTTCTTGGGGGCTTGTGGAGGGATAGCAGGGGGTGAGGGGATTGGGAAGGGATAGCATTAGGAGAAATACCTAATGTAGATGACGGGGTGATGGATGCAGCAAACCACCATAGCACGTGTGTACCTATGAAACAAACCTGCACATTCTGCACATGTACCCCAAAACTTAAAATATAATTAAAAAAAAATGCGGATTCCCAGACATACTAATTTCTGTAGTAGGGCCTGGGAATTGGCATTTTAATTTGCTCCGTTGGTGATTCTGATGCATTATAATGTTCAAGAACCACTGGGAAGCATCTATACATTCTTGTATTAAGAAAATGAATGTGGCCACGTGCAGTGGCTCATGCCTGTAGTCCTAGCTACTTGAGAGGCTAAAGTGGGAGGATTGCTTGAGGCCAGAAATTCAAGGTTACAGTGAACTGTGACTGTGCCACTGCGCTCCATCCTGGGCGACAGAGTGAAGCTCTGTCTCTAAAAAAAGAATATAAATGCACATGCATGTGTGTGTATGCGTGTGTGTGTGTGTGTGTGTGTGTGTGTGTGTGGTGTATTTAGGAGCTAAGTAGGAAATTAGGGATTGGGGCACCAAATTTGTGAAAGGCCTCTTTCCAATGTTATTCATACGTTGAAAAACTGCTCTTCCTAAGACAAAAATCTTTGGAGCTCAGCAACCCCAGACCTCTCCCCCAGGGATGAAGAGATCAATATCTGAGTACACCTGTAATCTATTTAGGGCACATTGGTTGGGAAGCTCTGCTGTGGGCCATACAAAATAGTATGGACTTTATCCAGTAGGAAAGGAGGATCCACTGAAAGGTTTTGGTTGGAAAATTAAACTGATTTGTCATTTGGAAAAATTATTCTGTTTATAGAGGGAGACCTGGTTAGAATGGGGCAAGACAGAAGATGGAGAAATTAGTTAGAAGAGGATTTAAATAGCCAAGTTCTGGCCAGGCACAGTGGCTCATGCCTGTAATCCCAGCACTTTAGGAGGCTGAGGCGGGTGTATTACCTGAAATCAGGAGTTTGAGACCAGCCTGGCCAACATGGAAAAACTACTAAAAATACAAAAAAATTAGCCGGGCATGATGGCTTGTGCCTGTAGTCCCAGCTACTTGGGAGGCTGAGACACAAGAATTGCTTGAACCCAGGAGGCAGAGGTTGCAGTGAGCCAAGATCGTGCCATTGCACTTCAGCCTGAGTGACAGCGTGAGACTCTGTCTCACAAAAAAAAAAAATTTGTTTTGCCAAGTTCTTTAAATCATGTGGCCTCATAAATAAAAATATATTATTTTATTTATATTATATGTTAGTAACATTTTCCCCATCCTCTTGTTTTCCTTTTGCCTGATATAATGAGGCACTATTATGAGTGTCAGGAGCTGTAAGGAGTAGATCTTGTCCTATATTTGAATACAACTGATTGTGAAGGCAAAGATACATCCTCAAATTTGAAGGTTCCTAATTTGGAAATCTGGGAAGCTAAAGATAATGTAATTCTTTCCTTGTGTGGTTGACTCTGCGATCTGCTCATGAGACCCATCTCAGTGAATGGGAGAGATGAGATGAGAATCCCTGAGGTGGAGTGCCAAAGCAGAAGCCAGGAGGATGCCAACTGGAGCATTGCCCTGAAGAAGTATGAGAAAGCAAGGAATGGCTGACAATGGAGAATAAGATGCTCAAAGTAAATGGGGCACATTCTGGCTGACCCATTTTCTAATTCCCTTGGGATCTGTGAAAAGTGATTCCTTGCCTTCCGTAGATGGCAACTCAGACTAAGGTAATCTCCTCAAGGGCATAAAGGGATCTGCAGAGGGCAGTGGTGTATGAGCCTAGGAATTTGAAAAACTCCTTGTCTATGAAGCATTTCTCATTTGGGTGAGGGACTGACTCATTTGGGGAGGAACTGGCTCCTTGAGATGTGCTGTGTGATTTGACCTCCTGGGATCAGTATGGCTTGCTCAGAGTCAATCTTCCCACTCTAATTGTGATATTTGCTGCAGGTAAAAGAAACAGCTGCTGCTTTCTAGAGTAAATTAGTCACAAAGAAACCTGCTCCTTATTCTGTCTCATGGCGTCCCATAAATGCCTGAAGCCCAGCCTTGGAACTGGTATGTACTTTTAATTATTTCAAGAACTGGCATCGCTTGCCTCATAGTAAAAGTGTCATGAAATTACTGTAAGGTTGCATGAGTTTGGGCCATAAATCTTATTCACTTCGGCTATATCTCATACCTTAATTCACTGGAGTATAAATGCCATTTACACTGGTTCTTAGTTCACTTAATCATAATTAAATGACCTCAGAGGGCAGTAATTCGTTGAGGCCCTGGCTTTGATGTGACACAAATAACAAACTTGCTTTGCCACGTGGATGGGTTCCTCCACACTTTTACACTGGCCACAGACCTTGTGGAGCATATAATGCCGGCTTTTTGGTGTGGGCATGTGCTCTGGTTACATGGAACATCTGGGCCACAGATGTGGTTGAAGGGACCAGCTAAATGGTTCCCTTTGCAATTTCATTGCACCATCTTCAGGCCCCTCTAGGCCATTTTTTGATTTCTTTCAGTTCTCTAAAGAATGAGTGTTTGCCCCACATTGAGCCTAGATAATAGGTAAAGAGGGCAATTCCTTCTTCAGCTCTTTTTCTTTGTTTTGTATTTTTTAAGACAGAGTCTCACTCTATCACCCACCCAGGCTGAAGTGCAGTGGCACAATCTCAGCTTATTGCAACCTCCACACTCTTGTGCCTCAGCCTCCCAAGTAGCAGGGACTACAGGCATGTGCCACCACGCTTGGCTGATTTTTGTGTTTTTTGTAGAGACAGGGTTTCACCATGTTGGCCAGGCTGGTCTTGAATTCCTGACCTCAAGTGATCCACCCACTTTGGCCTCCCAAAGTGCTGGGGTCACAGGTGTGAGCCACCGCATCAGGCCTCTTCTTCAGCTCTTCATCTTTGTATTATTCTCTTCTTAAATGAATCCCTCTAAAGGATCAAGTAGCTTAAGGGCTTTCAGACTTCAGCTGCAGGTGTAAAGCTCATTAAACTCATATCTTTAATCATGATGTGTCACCTGAGATCCAGACCCTCAAGATAGTTCTGGGACCATTACCATCTGGACACTCCACTTACCTTGGCAAAACCTTCTTTTCCTATCCAGATGGATTTCTCTCATTTTCTCCATCATCATCAGTGGCAATACTTGAGCTCCCAAATTCTAACCCTTGAAACTTGTGGTAGACATAATAGTGTCCCTACCCTCAAAGATGTCCACATCCTAATCTCTAAAACCTGTGAATATGTTAGGGTACATGGCAAAGAGGAATTAAAGTTGCAGATGAGATTAAGGTTGCTAATCAACTCACTTAAAATAGGAAGATTATCTTGGATTATCTAGTTTGACCTAATGTAATCACAAGGGTCTTTAAAAGTGGAAAGGTAAAGCAGAAGAGGGGTCAGAGTCTGAGGAGATGTGACTACAGAAGAAAGGCATGGAGAGACGCAAGGTTGCTGACTTTGAAGAAGGAAGGCCATGAGCCAAGGAAGGCAGATGGCCTCTAAAAGCTGGAAAAGCCAAGGAAATGGATTCTCCCCTTGAGCCTCCAGAAATGAATGAAGCCCTACTGACACCTTGATTTTAGCCCAGTAAGACCTTTGTCAGACTTTTTACCTACAGAACTATAAGAGAACACATTTGTGTTGATTTAAGCCACCAAGTTTGTGGTAATTTGTTATAGCTTCAAGAGGAAACAAAGACAAAACCCATTTGACTTTTCTCTTTCACCATATCTAATTAGATGATAAATCTTATAATTTTCCTACTATATCGCTCAGATTCTTGTCATAATTTTCTTTGGCATTCTCCACCTGCTTCACAATTTGGTTTGTTTCACCAATTCTAAGATTCTTTGCTCCAAATGATTCTATTTAGAAATGCTAGAATGTTTTTTCTCAAATATGATTTTTATTATATTATTCTTGCCCAACAATAAGTTATGGCCTTATATTACATAAACTCCCAAATTCTTATTGTGACCTCCAAAGGTTTCACCCTTAGAATATGGGGTTCATAGGAAAGCACCTTGTTATCTGCAAATCTTACATGAATGTAAGAAGTTATTGTTAAAAATAAGGGGCTTCCAATCTCTGTTGCTTGCAAATGAGGCCAATTTCTTGCTTTCTTTCCTGTATAGACAAGCTAGTTTCACACAGAAAAGAATCCAAAACATGGTTCCATGCTCAGTTTTCACATTATTATTTTGCAAGTGCTATCAACAGCTTGGTTTTTCATTAGTTTTTTTGTTCCTGAAGGGATACTTTCTGTTTCAGTTCTCTACTGCTGCACAGTAACCCAAAACTTATTGGCTGGAACCAGCAATCTGCTATTTCTCATGATATTGTGTGTTGGCTGGGTGGTTCTTCTATTTCAGAGATATTTGTTGGGATCACTCTTGTGGCCCCAGTTCAGCTAGTGGCTGAGATGGGGTGTCTTGGTTTTCCTCCATGTGTTTTCTCTCTCTACATGGTGTTTCATCTTTCAGGGATTTTCTAAGTGGCTTCTTTCTTTCTCCAGCAGGATATCCCAGACTTTTTTTTACAGCATGGCACCAGGGATCTAAGAAGGAACATTCCAAGGAGACAAACTTCTATTTGCTTCATCTTTGCTAATATCCCATTGGCCAAAGCAAGACACAAGATCAAGCCCAGACTCAATGTGGGAGGGGACTATACAAGGACATAAATACTGAGAGGAATAGTTCATGGGAGCAGCCTATGTAAGTCCACAGCAATTACCTGTCCCTTTTTATACAGAGCACGTGTTTTGTTTGTTTGTTTTTTAAACACAAATCAATAGACTATTTTCTATAGCAGTTTTAGGCTTACAGAAAAATTGAACAGATAGTATAGAAAATTCATATATAATCCTCCCGCCTCCCCAGTTTCTCCTAAAAGTAACATCTTGCATTGGTGTGGTACACTTGTTATAATTGTTTAAAATTTTTTTATTATTTTATTTTTCCATAAGTTATTGGGGTACAGGTGGTATTTGGTTATGTGAGTACGTTCTTCAGTGGTGATTTTTGAGATTTTGGTGCACCCATCACCTGAGCAGTATACATTGTACCCAATTTATAGTCTTTTATCCCTCACCTACCTCTGACTCTTTCCCCCAAGTCCTCAAAGTCCATTGTATCATTCTTACGCATTTGTGTCCTCATAGCTTACCTCCCACATATCAGTGAAAACATACAATGTTTGATTTTCCATTCCTGAGTTGCTTCACGTAGAATAATAGTCTCCAATCTCATCCAGGTCACTGCAAATGCTGTTAATTCATTCTTTTATATGGCTGCATAGTATTCCATTACACACACACACACACACACACACACACACACACACACAGTTTTTTTTTTATCCACTTGGAGATTGATGGGTATATGGGTTGGTCCCATTTTTGCAGTTGTGAATTGTGCTGCTATAATCATGCATGTGCAAGTATCTATTACAAATAATGACTTATTTTCCTCTGGGTAAGATACCCAGTAGTGGGATCTCTGGATCAATGGTAGCTCTACTTTTAGTTCTTTAAGGAATCTCCACAATGTTTTCCAAAGCAGCTATACTAGTTTACATTCCCACTAGCAGTGCAGAAGTGTTTCCTGATCACTGCATCCATGCCAACATCTGTTTTTTGACTTTTTGATTATGGCCATTCTTGTAAGAGTAAGGTGGTATCACATTGTGGTTTTGATTTGCATTTCGCTGATCATTAGTGATGCTGAACATTTTTTTCATATGTTTGTTGCCCATTTGTATATCTTCTTTTGAGAATTGTCTACTCATGTCCTTAGCCCACTTTAAAAAATTTATTTATTTATTGTAATTTAGGTTCTAGGGTACATGTGCAGATCATGCAGAATTGTTGCATAGGTACATACATGGCAAGGTGGTTTGCTGCCTTCATCCCCCCATCACCTATCTGGTATTTCTCCCCTCATTATCCCTCCCCACCCTCCCCACCCACACTGTCCCTCCCCTAGCCCCACCTACTGACCGCAGCGTGTGATGTTCCCCTCCCTGTTTTCACATGTTCTAATTGTTCAACACCCACCTATGAGTGATAACATAAGGTGTTTGGTTTTCTGATCTTGTGTCAGTTTGCTGAGAATGATGGTTTCCAGATTCATCCCTGTCCCTACGAAGGACACGAACTCATTGTTTTTTCTGGCTGTGTAGTATTCCATGCTGTATATGTGCCACATTTTCTTTATCCAGTCTATTGATGATGGACATTTGGGTTGGTTCCAGGTCTTTGCTGTTGTAAACAGTGCTGCAATGAACATACGTGTGCACATGTCTTTATAATTGAACAATTTATAACTCTTTGGGTATATACCCAGTAATGGAATTGCTGGGTCAAATGGTATTTCTATTTCTGGGTCCTGGAGGAATCCCTACACAGTCTTCCACAATGGTTGAACTAATTTACACTCCCACCAACAGTGTAAAAGTGTTCCTATTTCTCTACACCCTCTCCGGCATCTGTTGTCGCCAGATTTTTTAAAATTTTTTTATTTTTGAAAGAAAGAAAAAGAGAGGAAAGAAAGTGAGAGTGAAAGAAAGAAAAAAAAGAATGTAAGAGAGAAAGAAAGAGGAAGAGAAAGAGGGAGAGACAACGGGATTCTTGTTCTATTGCCCAGGCTAAAATGGGTATTAAATTCTTGTTCTATTGCCCAGTCTAAAAATGGGTATTAAAAACCACTTTTATGTCAATAATTGTGCTTAACAATGGAGACAGGAAGGAATAAGGGATGAAAATAACAAACAAGCAGCCAACCAGTGTTTTACTTAAACCTGTGAAATGCTATGCAATTGCTGAGGAGTGATTTACTTCCAATTATGTGGTCACTTCTAAAATAGGTGTAATGTGATACTGAGAAAAATGTATGTTTTGTGGATATGGGGTGGAGAGTTCTGTAAATATTTGTTAAGTTTACTTGTTCCAGGTCTGAGTTCAAACAAGAATATCCAGGACTTGAAGCTAATTCTTAAGTGTCTTTAGTTGCATGACAATAGCAACCACCAAAATTGTCTGACGGTACGTTGGAGAGAGATTCAGGTCTCGTCGATCTCTTTAGCTTTGCCACCTCTCATCATGTCTGTCCAGTGAGCTATATGTTTTCAGCAAATGTCAGCTGAAAGGATGAATGGATGACATCATCACGGCCAAAGGAAAAGTGCATCAGGAACTCAGTGAGCATCCGTCTTTCTTAACATTCTACTTCTTTCCACTCAGTTCTATCCCACATAAATTTGTGGAGCAAATATTATTTGCAAGGCACTGCTATTTTCCATGCTGGGTGGGTGTGTGACGAACTGTTCATTTGTTGGCCTATTGGCCTGTCCTTATTCTTAAGATGACATGTCCAGGAGAGCAGGGACCTTGCCAGTCTTGTGTATCTTCATCACCCGTCAGGCTGCCTGGCACTTAGAAGATACTTTATAAATATCCAGTAAGTATTATTAAGATGAAAAGCATGTGTTTGCTGCCCCTAAGGAGCCCATGTGATCTATCAGCAGAGAATATCAGTGCCAGAAGATGATGCCAACCATTGTGGATTAGCAGGGAGCTTGGAGTCAAGTGCAATTGGATTCTAATTCTGGCTCAGCTACCACTCCTTGGGGGATCTTTGTCAATTCTACCATTTAAGGCAACCTTGGTACCAGAGTTCTTCTTTCTGTAACTGTTGCATATTAACCCCGGAAATTCACTGCTATTTCAAAGCCAGTGATTTTCTCCAGAGGTGACATCAGACTCTATTTCTAGGAAAGGAGCTCCCTGCATATTTCCAGGCAAGCGGCAGGTAACTTTAAATTTCCTCTGAGAGCACATCTGTCAGAAGACACTCAGCCTCGCCTTACTCATCACAGACTAAGTTTGGAAACAAAATGTTTCCTTGGGTGCAGGGAAGGCTTTCAAATGTGAAATCTCTTTTAAGAGTCTTTGGCATCTCATGAGTGCCTAGTGCAGCTGAAACTAAAGGCTGAAAAACAAAATTCTTCCAGAGAGAAGTTGGCAGGAACTATCGTCAAGGTGACCATAATTGTACTTTTCTTAGTCTCACAGAAGTACGAGTACATCCCCTGCTGATAATGTATGATAGGCTTCTGGGGTTCTATGACACCACAAATTATTGATAAACAATACAATTACTAACACATAAAAACATGAACCCACTACTTATCCAGAACTGTATATGTTTATATATCACATTATAGCCACACATGAAAGTCATAGCTGTGTTCTTCCTTCCTTTGAAGACAGACATTCAAAGAAACTTGGCAAGGAGAAGAAATCATGCTTTCCAGGTGATAATGTCAGAAGGAGAAAGGCATTTTGCAAGTTTACAACTAGCACATCATCCACAAACCAGTTCCTTTGTGGAGAAATAGAGGAGGGGTATTTGCTACTACTTGATAAGGGCAAACCCCAGGCCCTATGGCCCTACATGATCATGCTGAGGGGCACTTCATTAATGGTCAGTGGTGAATAGAGTTGACTCTGGAGCTAGAAAACATGGCGAGGCCCCTGGCTTCACCATGCTCAAATCATGTGGCCTTGGGTGAGTTATGCAACCTCTCAGTGACTCTGTTTCTCATCTATAAGTGGTGTCATAAGTAGCATTACTTAATTCAATGCTTGTGTGGATGAAATGAGTCAATAACTCTAGTGTGCTTAGCATCTGGCACTTAAGTACTCATTAAATGCTAGCCATTCAAAATCATTAGTTAGAATGCAATCACCTTAGGAAGAACCACATAAATTTCATGATAGTAACTGTCTTGGTACATTGCCCTGTGCAAAGAAGGTAACCAATATAGATGTTTGGAACAAAAACATTTCATGAAATCTGAAGACGACTTGGATCCTAATCCCTAAGTATCAGGACAGGTCTCCATTCAGTAAAATCTGTTCAACAAAGATGTTCTGATGACATACACTAATTACTAATACCGAAGACCACGTTAGAATTTTTCACACATACTCACATGTTGTTATTAATCTACATCTTCCACATTCTCACAAAGCAAAGGTACTTGTTGGACCTAATTACAGAACTTCACATTCATCCATGCTGATTTGACTCAACCAGGCACAAGGTTCCAGACTGCCAATGATTATTTTTTTCTAAATTCTGGATTCTAATATTTTTTTTTCTCTATTACCAAAAGGCATACAGTCCTGGAACACTCAAGATATAGTATATTTTTATATTGCCATAATTTATAGTGTCACTTCAATTGACACCTTCGGCTTTAGCTAATGCACGGTCCCTATAAAATAATTTCTTAGAGCTGCTTTGTAGAGATCTTTAATAGTCCTTTTAAGACCTCCCCTGGAAATCAGATCAAATTTCCTGTGGGGTTTAAGAGTTATGACACCACGAACAAGGACCTTATATAGGATGCTGATAAGTGCTTCACACTTTTAGAGGTGTGATTTTTAGATGATTTCAAAGTAATGCAAAGAAGAATACAGCTCCTTAGAATTCTCCCTTCTGTGGAGTCACAGTATAATATATTATTATAATGTAGACATTAAAATTATGACAAGTACATCACAGCTAATTAATTAGATCCCCTCAATTTACATAGGTCCTAGGATTAGCAACAGAATTGGGTATCTCCCAGCATAGTATTAACATTGCTCAGAACATGGTGACCTGCAGACCACATGGGTTTCCTGTGAACAATGGGCTAAACTGTAACCTCCTGTCATGATGTGCTGAGAAGAAACTGTCATCTTCATGCAGTTGCAAAAGTGACAGCTGAGCCAAGGGCTATTGTCTTCCAAAGTGATATATTTAGCAGGCTAGGCAGGGGAGAACGTAAATAAAGTCCCATGAATAAAATTTGTATTAACCAGGGTTCTTCAGAGAAAGAACAAATATTAGATAAGGCAGAATAGATAGATAGATAGATGATAGACAGATAGATAATTGTGAGGAACTGCCTTTCACGACTATGGGCAATCTGCAAGCTGGAGATCTAGGAAAGCTAGTTGTGCAAATTCCAATCTGAAGTCAAAGGCCTGAGTCCCAGCCCAAGGATAAGAGAAGCGCAATGTCTCAGCTCAGACAGTCAGGCTGAGAGGTCTATTCGGACCCTCAAAGGACTGGATGACACCCACCCAGTCACATTTAAGGAGACTATCTGCAGTCGGCCAAGTTAAATGCCAATCTCATCCAAAAATACCCTCACAGACACATGCAGAAATGCTGTTTAGTCAACTATCGGAGCACCCCGTGACCTAGTCAAGTTGACATGAAATTAATCATCAGTGAACTCAACCAAGAAGACTGCAATAGTGGAACAAAGCCCTCCATGGGCTGAATCGCCGCTTTCAGGATATGACAGTAAGGGTCCCAGCTCATGGGGCTCTATTTTAGGTGCTCTGTAGGACAGAGAAAAGACCCGGGAAACTGCCAGGGCAATTCTTCTTCAAGATACACACATAAGGACACCAGCGCCAGGTGCAATGATTCAAGTCTCCTTTCTGTCATGACGATTGTAGGAATAGCAGATAATGTGCATAGTCAAAGGCAACCAAGGGCAACAACTCATCCACATTTTGATGTATTCATATTCCTCCATTAACATTTAAAATGCATTCATATTCCTCTGCAGAGAAAAGGAATATGAATGCATCAAAATGTGGATAAGTTGCTGCAGTTCTTTTCAAACCCCAGTTTGTTGCCAATGCCCTTCCAGTTGTTTAGTTTCTGTAAGGCTCAGAATACACAGATTGCATTCACATTCCAGGCAGCTATTTAGCTAATTCATCTTGAAAAAGTGGTCTCCACAATGAAGAAACATGTTGTGCTTTATTGGAACTTTCAAATTAAAAAAAAATAAGTATTTATCATGCAATATCATTTGTTTTGTGTCAAAACTATCAACAATTTCAGGAGCAGTCTCCTTCAACAGCTCCCAGGTCTAATTTTAGACTGCAGGAAGAAATTAACTCCTCTTACAACTTTCATACTGGAGGAGAAAACTTTAAGGCTTTTCTGTCTACCTTGAAGTTCTTACGATAGAGGCAAATTTAAATTCAACCTCTGACTAGGAGAAAATGAAATGTGAGGAAACACAGAACTCAGAATTCTTAAGGTTTCAATAATGAACAAATAGATGGAGGCTGAGGGCCTCCTTTTACCAAGTTAAAGGAGGATGGATGTTTCTGAGGACTCAGCTTTGTTTCCTAAGAGCTAACCTCTGAGGTCTCTGCTGCAAAAGGAAAAGACCAACCACAATGTATTTTTTAAAAAATAGGCAGAACATATACTAAAATTGGAATGATACAGAGAAGATTAGCATGGCCCCTGCGCAAGGATGACACGCAAATTCGTGAAGCGTTCCATATTTTCGGCCAGGCATGGTGGCTCACGCCTGTAATCCCAGCACTTTGGGAGGCCGAGGCTGGTGGATCACCTGAGGTCAGGAGTTCGAGACCAGTCTGACCAATATGGTGAAACCCCATCTCTAAAAAAAAAAGAAAAATAGGTAGAAACACAAAAGACTGTGGTTCAAAGAGACCCTTGGAAAGAAATTGAGAGAACCATAAACTGGATTCTACTTGAATTTAGAGACATAAAGCTGGCCAACTAGAATAAGAAGCAGGAGACATGTTCTTAGGGCAGAATTAAAATGTGTTGATATTCAGAATAATGTCAGGGGGTACATGAATAAGCATTTCATTTTAATAGTTAATTATTTTTATATGTATTGAAAATTCTAAAGAGCATGGTATTATGTGACGGTTTTTATGATTTTGAATTAAGCTAGCATATGTTGTTAAGTTATAAAGTTGGTTTACTTGAAGAAAGCTATCAAGAAAGTAAATGCAAGTTGGCAAACATTATGGTGGTGGCATGTGAATACGGTTTAGGAAATATTCTTTTACTAGGGAGGACTCCAAAGAGTTACTTCTTCTTGAGATTAAGATCCAAGGTTCCCCATTCTGGGCAGAGGAAAGGTCATCCCAGGAGAATTTCTGCTGTAGATATTCATTCCTTAGTGTGATCTTTCTGGCTTCCAGCCACTCAGAGATTGGGTGCTCAGTCAGAACAGATTTGGGAAGGGACACAATGACACACGAGATAGAAGATGTGTGGACATTGGCCTGAATTACAGAATGTGACAGTGAGGGCAGAACTATCTTCTCAAACTGCCACAATATCGAAAGGAACCAAAGCAGCTTTTCCAGGGACAATGGCCGTGATGAAGACTTTTATGATTTAAAAAGAATATACTATTATAGCAAACATGAAAATTGTATGGGGGGCAGGAGAATTACCAACTCAGCTACCACACTAACTTTCTTTCCTATGCAATTTAAAAAGTAATACGTATGGAAAGAGTTGATAGATTCACAGCAAATAGACTATTGGGAGCCATTGGATGGCGTTTTGTCCTAAACCGAGATGAGTAAGCAGGCTTGCTAGACTAAGACAGTCTCAGTGGCCCCTAGTACATCAGGGCCAGTTACTACAAGCTCCGGATTTCCTGCTTTACTCAGTCTCACCACCCATAGACTCCAGCAAATACTCAGATGCGTCTAACACAGCACAATCAGAGCATGTCTTTTGCTTATTGTTTCCTTCCTTCCTCCCTCCCTTCCTCTCTTTCCTCCTTCCTTCTCTCCCTCCTTCCCTCCTTCATTTCTCCCTCCCTCCCTCTCCCTTACCCTCTCCCTCCCTTCCTTCCTTCGTCCCTTACTCCTTTTCTCCCTTCCTTCTTTTCTCCCTTCCTTCCTTTCTCCCTTCCTCTCTCTCTCTCTCTCTCTCTCTGGCTGAAGTGCAGTGGCCCAATCACTGTTCACTGCAGCCTTGACCTCCCAGGCTCAGGTGATCCTCCCACCTCAGCCTCTCGAGTGGCTGGGACTAAAGGCATGTGCCACCATGTGAGGCTAATTTTTAAAATTTTTATATTTTTTGTAGAGACAGAGTTTTCTCACGTTGCACAGGCTGGTATTGAACTCCTGTACTTAAGTGATCCTCCTGCCTTGGCCTCCCAAAGTGCTGGGATTACAGGTGTGAACCACTGTGCCCAGTATTATTTAATATTTTTTCGAAATGTCCACAGAACATTTGTTTTAGAAATGGCTATCTTCTTGTCTAAGCTGAATGCTAAGTTAAAGGAAATTCTTGTTTTTGGCTCTGATTTAAATGGACAACAACACACATGAACAAAGAAAGGCCAACCACTGAGTGTAAACAACTCCACACCAGAATTTGCCACCAGCCATGTTCCAGCACCCCTGCTTCCAGACACCCGTGGAATCTTTCCCCTAAACCCTCACATCAGGGAAATTTTAAAAGTTAACAAGTGTCAGTTTATCTTTTTATCCTGAGTGGCCCTGAATTATTCTCTCCCACAGCACTCAGTGTTTCTCTGCATAGTTTTGCCACAATTTGTAAACATGGTTTTGCTTTATAATTTTGAACGTTTAAAAGCATTAGACTACAAGTATTATGAGGGTATGCACCGTGTGTTTTCTGATCTCCATTAATCCCCAGGCCCTGGAATAGTGTTGGACGCTTGAGAGGAATCTCAGAATGAAGGACAAGTGCCTGGGCTCCAGAGACTTGTGTTAAAGAAACTTCTCTTCGCGTCCGCTAGGGGAGGGGTTTCAAATGCAGGAATTTCCCGGCCCCATGCCTCCATCCGGAGACCAGAGGGGTTTCAAATGTACAAGTCTTTGTCTGGTTTTCCCGCAGGGGGCCAGGTAGGGAAAGCCAGGTGGGGCTCTTTTGTCCCAAAAATCCCGCAGAGAGCTCTGGGAGGAGGGGGCTTTGTCATGCAGGGTTGTAGACCAAGTAGCCAATCCGGTATCAGAGTCAAACATCAATCACTGGAGAGGAAGTTTGAAAGAACTCCTCTCATTGGACGAGAAGATGAATGGGGAGGGAATAACTCAAGGGTTAAACCTTCAGCTGCTCCTACCTGAACGATTTCCCCCTCTGGGGTCCCCACCCACAACAGCGTGGGAGCCGTTTCTCTCTCTCTTTCTCTCTTTCTCTCTCTCTCTCTCTCTCTCTCTCGTCTAATAATCGCTCTTCCACAAAACTCTTTGGGTCCATAATCTTTATTCAAACGGTAAGTTCAAGTGCCTCGGGGGCCCCTTTCCCCATTCTTCCGGGTTAGAGGGGCCAAGAACCTACGAGCTCTGGGAGCTGGGTACCACCGCCCCCCATTTACAGGCTCTGCAACCAGACTCTCTGGCTTGGAATCCAGGCTCAGCCAACTTGTTTTATTGACAATTATGTTTAACCTCAGTAACAGAAAACTTGATAGAGTGAGTTAAACCAATAAAGGTCATGTTTTACCCCCACATAAATAGAAGCCTGGAGCAATGTGGGTACAGGCTTGGCTCCACAACCCAAGGAGATCAGGTGGCACCTGCACAACTGGCTTGGACACTCCCTAATAGTAACAAGATGGCAATCACTATGCCAGGCAATGTGTTCACGTTCAAAACAGGAAGAAGTGGAGAGCAGATGGGAGATTGAGTATGCTGGTCCCTATTAAGTGCAAAAGTAAAAGCTTTCCCTGAAGCATGCTTATCACACTGATCGCTATGCTTATCTGGCCATATCTCCGTCTCATAGCCACCCCTGCCTGCAAGGAAGTCTGGGAGAGTGAATTTCCCTCGTAGAGGCAACAAGAGAGTAGGGATGGCTTGTTCACTGTAGATGGACAGCTTCTATGTGAGCCACTATTTCCAGTGTAACCTTGGGCAATGCACTTTACAAAGAGGTGCTTCAATGCGCTCATCTTAAAAATGAGGATAATAATAGCACTTGTCATATAGGGTTGCGGTGGGGATTAAAACAATTTATGTAAAGTGCTTCTAATTGTGTTGGTACTTAGTTAAGTACTCAGTGATTATAGCTATTATCATAATGGCCACTCAACAGTGTTAACTCAAGAAATGAATTAAAGAATGATTAAATAGGTTCAAGAAGGGATTTCTGTAGATGTGCCTATTTTTGCGTGTTTCTGAAGGGAAAGAACAACAAATGACAGACATGACAGTATATCAAACACTTAATAACCTGCTCTCACCAGAATTTACAAAACAGATTGATACTATAGTGCTTTTCTCATTTGTAGTCTTAGCCTTGTCCCTGCTGCTAAGTAGGTTCCACACACCACTTTGCAAATCAGGCCTTTATTATTCCATTTCAAATCCTAAAAAGATGAAATTGAAGGTGTCAGATTTACAGATATTTATATCATCTAAAATATACTAAGTGCTATGTGTTAGGTGCTGATCTAAATACTTTACACCTGATTTCTCTTATTTGATATTCTTACAACCTTGATGAGGTACACATTATCATTCTCAAATTTGAAGATAATTTGTTTGTTATTGATTTTGAACTTGCAATCAATAACTCCTTATGAAAAGCAAATAACAGTTTTAGAGTCTGTATTTGAAAACAATGGCAATCAAGCTAAAAAAGGAAAGACATTGACATTTAGTATATGCATAAGGATCATATTCATTAATTCCTTTATACAATAAATGTTCCGTGAATATATATATATTCTTTGCCCAGAGCCATTCTCAGCATGTAGAGGACAAATCTAAACAAAATACAAGACAGGTCTTTACCTTTTAATAGTCTAGGCTTCCCAGGGAGATTGTATATATACATGTGAATATTAGTGGAGGATGGGATCTGAGGAATGTACCACATGTTTCACAAAGGTATAAATGTAGGAACAAAAATAGTGTCTATAATTAACTGAGGAGGTTCTGATGGTCTCACAATAATTGGCTCAAATCAATACCTAGCAATAGTGATTGCTTTTGTCTATGCATTCTCACTCTCCATATCTTTTAACAACATTGCTGTGGTTTTTTTTTTCCAGATATTATTCTTTTTCCATTAGCAACACATATATCCAAGATGAGACCGGGTCCATCTCATCTACCTAGGTTTTAAATTGGGCATGTGATGCAAGCCTGTTAGACAAAAATATCAGAATATTTCATATATCCACAATGATTCCTTCAAGTTTGATCAGGAAACCCAAGACATATTAGTGAGATTAAATCCCAAAACATTGCCTGGAATTATTTTGAAGACAAATAAATATATAATTTATCTTTCCCCTGGGCTTCCTTCTTTTTTCTTTTTTTGAGACAGAGTTTCCCTCTTGTTGCCCAGGCTGGTGTGTGATGGTGCGATCTCAGCTCACCGCAACCTCTGCCTCCTGGGTTCAAGTGATTCTCTTGTCTCAGCCTCCTGAGTAGCTGGGATTACAGGCACGTTACTGTAGTGACACCTGGCTAATTTTGTATTTTGTATTTTTAGTAGAGACAGGGTTTCTCCATGTTGGTCAGGCTGGTCTCTAACTCCTGACCTCAGGTTTTCTGCCTGCCTTAGCCTCTCAATGTGCTGGAATTACAGGTGTGAGCCACTGCGCCTGGTCCTCCCCTGAGCTTTCTAAACTGTAAGCATGGAGACTGGGAGATGCTAGGAGCCTTTTAAGATAAAGGGATTTCTGGGAGTAAATTCCAAATCAAGAAACACAGGGTAAAGAGGTAGAAAGAGTCACATTCATGTGAATCAATACCTGAGATGCTGGATCACACTGAATATGATGCCTGTTACCCCTGTGATGTGTGAACCAATTTGTTTAAGTGATTGTGAATTGAACTTTCTGTCATTTGCAACTAATAGCATCTTGACTACAGATTCTATTTAAAAGCATCAAGCTAGGCATTAGGAAACAGAAAAGAAATACAAATATTAGATTTTTTTTTCAATGTAAGCTTTTAACCAAAAGAGAGAAACTGCCTTAATTATCACAAACTAAGATATGAGCTCATGGCTCAGTTGGTAGAATGCTCAGAATATTCTTACCTTAGTGGTGGGAAATGATTAGCCTTAGAATAAAAGCTGCTCCAGTTTTACCTGCCAAATTAGAAAAACCATTTCAAAAATCATTAAATAACTTTATTGCAAAACAGATTGTAAAAATATTTATAACTGCAAAAATATCCAACACTAAACAAGGTAAAATAACAATGTCTTGCATTCAATTAAAAATTACCAGATATGTTTAAAAAAAGAAAGAAAAATAGTATCCCTAAAGAGGAGAAAAATCACAATAGAAATCAACCCAGACTTTTTCCAAGATTGCCAGCTAGATGCAACTGGGAAGTGCTGCTCCCACAGAGAGAGACCATGTGCAAAACATAATTTGTACAGATCTTCAGGGAGAAAATGCCACATGTGAATGGAGAAAAGACTCGGTCACCAAGGCGAAACAAAACTGGGGACCTGTCTGGGATGGCTGAATGCCATGGCTAGTTCCTGACCTCAAACAGTACCTGGAGAAGGGGTTAATGAAGGGACTCAGCAACTGCTCACTCTTAGCACACACCTCTGGGATCCTAGCTGCTGTAAGGTGTCCCACACTCCCACAAATGCATGAGCTGGCAGGGTCAGCTGCTTAGATTAGTTGGAGTTGGAGCTGCAGCAGGCACACAACCAGCGACCTTAGACTGTGAGTGAGCTCTGGTGGAGCCCAGCTATAAGCACCCATCCCCAAAGGCTGCCTGTCTCCCTCTGAGAGGCCCTGGCACCAACTAACCACCAGAGAGAAAGAAGGATCTGTTTCTCTGTGGGGCTGGAGCATACCTGTCCTGAAGATCTGCCTGCCCACCAGCCCCTCCCAGGGACCCTGCCTGGTTACTTACCCTGTAGGGGCATGTACATGGTACAGCCTCCACTGCCTAGCCTGGATAAATTTGCTCTGCCTGAGTGCATTCCAGTAGCCTTGAGCCCTTCAGCTCTCCAACTGCACCTGGAAACCAACCCAAAACGTCTAAAGGAGGGAATTGTGAGCAAATCCTAGTACCCCATGGCTGCAGCCTGCAACTCAAGAGTGCTGAGCTGGGACTTGAATCAGGGAGGAGCCCACATTTTCAGAAACCTGTGTGACTGAGAGGTCCAAGTCACACAGCTTTGTGGGTTGGTTTGGGACCTAAGCATGCTTCCCTGCACAGGGCTGGTGTTGCAAAGATGTGGCCTATTTTCCTACCAGACCTCTCCCCAAGGGAGCCCCATGGCCTGAAAAACCTGAGAACAACAACAAAATTGTGGGTACACTTCCAATCATCAGAGGCAGCTCCTCCAAGACCCATAAGAGATGCAGTGTGAGGGTCACCTCTCTCCCCTTCACACCTCAGAACATGGTTGCAAATGGGAGGACACACCAAGAAACTAAGTTTTATAAGTGAAGGACAAATAAAACCCTCCTCTGGCAGGTAAATGCTGAGAGAACACATTTCAACTAGACCAACCTTACAATAAGTTTTAATGGAGTGCTGAACATGGATTTGAGAGAATGACACCTGTTACCACAAAAGTGTGCTTAAGCACATAGCCCACAGGTACAATAAAGCAACTACATGATCGAGTCTATATAAAAACCAATGAACAACACAATGACAGGATTAAAATTACACATATCAATACCAATATTAAACTTCAACGTAAAAGGGCTAAACACCCCTGCTTAAAAGACATAGAACATCAGGCAGGATAAAGAGACAAGACCCAACCATCTTCAAGAGACCTGTCTCACATATAATGGCACCAACAGGCTCAAAGTAAAATGGTGGTGTAAGATGTAATATGAAAACAGAAAACAGAAAAGAGCAGAAGTTACTATTGTTATAGTAGATAAAATAGATTTTAAACCAATAAAAAATGAAGAAGGACAATGAAAGAACTTACCTAAAGAGTATAATCCAACAAGAAGCTTTAACTGTCCTAAATATATGTATTTTTTATATATGTATACACACACACACATATATATATATATATACACTCACAATGGCCACCGTTAGAGCACCAAGATTCATAAAACAACTTCTTGGCCTATCAATAACTTAGACAACCAGACAAGAATAGTGGAAATCTCTAACACACCATTGACGGCATTAGACAGATCACTGAGGCAAAAAACTAACAAAGAAACAAAAACGCTGGACTTAAGACACTTGAACAATTGGATCTAAAGACATCTACAGAACAGTCCACCCAACAACAATATAATATATATTCTTCTCATCTGAAGAAGAGAACATAGCTTGACATAAACTACATGATCAGTCTTTAAGCAAGCCTCAATCAATTAAAAAATTGAAAGCATATCAAGCCCACACTTGAACGACACTGCAATAAAAATAGAAAATACCAAGAAAATCTCTCAAAACCACACAACTACATGAAAAGAAAATAACTTACTCATGAATAATTCCTGAATGGAGATTTAAATTAAGACAAGAAAAATGTTATTTGAAATTACCAAAAATAAGGACACAACTTACCAAAATCTCTGGGATGCAGCCAAAGTAGTGTTAAGAAGAAACTTCATAGCCCTAAATGCCTTAATTAAGAAGTTAGAAAGTTATCAAATTAGCACTCTAACTCTGCACCTAAAGGAACTATAAAAAAAAGAACAAACCAACACCAGATCTTTCTGAATAAAAGGAATTCCTAAAATTAGAGAACCTAATGAAATTGAGATGCAAAAATCATACAAAAGATGAATAAAACTAAGAATTGGTTATTTGAAAAAATAAATAAGATTGATAGCTAGATTAACAAATAAAAAGAAAGAAAAGATTCAAATAAGCATAGTAAGAAACAACAAAGGTGACGTTACAACTGATTTTACAGAAATAAAAAAAGATTTTTAGAGACTACTATGAATAGCTGTGCACACAAATAAGAAAATCTAGAGAAAATGGATAAATTCCTGGAAGCACACAATCTTCCAAAACTGAATCAGGAAGAGATTGAATCTTAAATACACCAATGTCAACTGGTAAAGCTGATTCAGTAATAGATAACCTACAAACCAAAAAAAGCACTAAACCATATGGATTCACAGATGAATTCTACAAAATATAAAAAGAATTGATACCCATCCTACTGAAAGTATTGCAGAAAATTGAAGAGGAGGGGCTCCACAATGACTCATTTTATGAAATCAGCATCACCCAATACTAAAATCTAGCAAACACAGAGTAAAAAAGAAAACTTCAAATCAATATTAAAAAACTCCTCATGAACATAGACATGCAAATCCTCACCAAAGTATAGGAAACTAAACCCACCAGCACATCAAATTGTTAATATAACACAATCAAGTAGACTTTATTCCTGGGATGCAAGGCTGGTTCAACATACACAAATCAATAAATGCCATTCAATATGTAATCAGAATAAAAAGCAAAAACCATATAATCATCTCAATAGACACATTAAAAAGCTTTCAATAAGATTAAACATCTCTTTATGATAAAATCTCCCAACAGACCAGGCATCAAAGGAACATACCTCAAACTAATAGGTCCATCTATGACAAACCCAGACTATTCATCATACTGAATGGACAAAAGCTAGAATCATTCACACTAAGAACTAGAATAAGAAAAGAATGCCCATTCTTACCACTTCTATTCAATATAGTACTGGAAGTCCTCACTAGAGTGATTGGACAAGAATAAGGGATAAAAGGCAAATATAAAACTATCTCTTTTTGCTGACAATATAATTATATACCTAGAAAATACTAAAGAGTCTGCCAAAAGGTTCCTACAATTTATAAGTAATTTTAGTAAAGCTTCAGGACACAAAGTCAATGTATAAAAATCAGTAGCACTTCTATACACTAACAAGATTTAGGCTAAGAGCACAATCAAGAACCTAATGCAACTTACAATTACAGAATATGAAAGCCCTGGGCATACACCTAGTCAAGGAGATAAATGATGTCTACAAGGAGAACTATGAAACACTGCTGAAAGAAATCAGAATCATTACAAATAAATGGAAAATCATTCCATGTCCATAGACTGGAAGAATCAATATCATTAAAGTAGCCATAATGCCCAAGCAATTTATGGATTAAATGCTATTTCTATGAAACTACCAATGCCATATTTTACAGACTTAGCAGAAACTACTCTAAAATGTATATGGAATCAGAAAAGAATGCAAAGAGCCAAAGCAATTATAAGCAAAAAGAACAAAGCCAAAGGTGTCACACTATTTGACTTCAAACTATATTATAAAGCAACAGTAATAAAAACAGCATGGTACTGGCATGAAAACAGACATGTGGACCAATGGATAAGAATACAAAGCTCAGAAATAAAGTTGTACATCTACAATTATCTGATCTTTGACAGAACTGGCCAAAACAAACAATGGGGACATGATTCCCTATTGCTGAATAATAAATGGTGCTGATAGCCATATACAGAAGACTGAAGCTGGATGCCCTGCATCTTATCATACAGAAAATTAACTCAATATGGATTAAAGATTTAAATGTAAGACATAAAATTGTAAAAATCTTAGAGGACAAACTGGGAAATACTCTTCTCAACATTAGCCTTGGCAAAGAATTTTTGGCTAAGTCACCAAAGGCACTGCAATAAAAATAAAAATAGGTGAGTGAGATCTAATTAAATTAGTGGGCCTCTGCACAGCAATAGCAACTATCAACAGAGCAAACAGGCAATCTACAGAATGGGATCTGATATTTGCAAACCACACATCCAACAAAGGTCTAATATTCAGCATTTATAAGGAACTTAAACAAAGCAACAATTAAAAAATAAAGGATTCAATTAAAATGAGCAAAGGACATGAACAGATATGTCTAAAAGCAGACATTCAAATGGCCAACAAATATTAAAAAACACTTGTCATCACTAATCATCAGAGAAATGCAAATCAAAGCCACTATGAGATGTCATCTCACACTGTCAGAATACCTGTTATTGAAAAGCCAAAAGTCAACCTATGTTGATGAGGCTGAAGAGAAAAAGGAATGCTTATACACTATTGGTGGGAATGCAAATTAGTTCAGCCACTGTGGAAAGCAGTCTGGAGATTTCTCAAGGAACTTAAAACAGAGTTACCATTCAACCCAGCAATCCCATTACCTTGTATATACCCACAAGAAAATAAATCATTCTACCAAAAGACACATGCACCTGTATGTTCATCACTATACTACTCACAAGAGCAAAGAAATAGAATTAACCCAGGTGCCCATCAATGGTAGGTTGGATAAAGAAAATACTGAACATACGCACCATGGCATACTATGCAGCAATAAAAAAAGAATGAAATTGACCAGGCACAGTGGCTCACGCCTCTAGTCCCAGCACTTTGGGAGGCCACGGTGGGTGGATTGCTTGATCTTAGACACTTGAGATCAGCCTGGGCAACATAGTGAAATCCTGTCCCTATAAAAAAAAAATACAAAACGAGCCAGGCACGGTGGTGTGCACTTGCAGTCCCAGCTACTTTGGGGTGGGGGCTGAGGTGGGAGGATCGCTTGAGTCAGAGAGGTGGAGGTTGCTGTATGTCAAGGTCATGAATGATCAAGAATAAAATCATGTCCTTTGCAGCAACATAGGTGTAGCTGGGGGCCATAATCCTAAACAAATTAAGGCAGAAACAGAAAACCAAGTTGTGCATTTTCTCACTGAGAAGTCAACATAAAAAGCACACATGGACATAAAATATGGGAAAAATAGGTGCTGTGGACTACTAGAGGGTGGAGGCAGTATGGGCTAAAGAAACTATCTATCAGATACTGTGCTCACTACCTGGATGTTGGGGACCATATCCAAATCTCAGCATCACACAATTTTCTCATGGAACAATTCTTCATGGACTCTCTGAATCTAAAATAAAAATTAAAATTTAGAAACATTTTTAAAAGTCAACCCAGAACTTACACAGATGAAGGAAATGGCATGCAAGAACATTAAAATAGTTATTATAATTTTATGTTAAATGTTTTAAAAATTAAGTGGAAACATGGAAGAGAAACAAAAAGACTAAAATCAAGATTCTTGAGGTAAAAACTATAATATATGAGATAAAAGTATCTAGGATTAACAACAGATTTGATAAAACAGAAAGCATTATATAATTTATGGTACATTTACATAATTTTATATAAATGTATATAATTTGTAGTAAACTTAAAGACACATCAATAGAAACAATTTAAAATGAAACAAAAACAGAAAAGAAAATTTAAAGATGATGGCAATGACTAACAGTAGAAGGAGGAGGATAAAATGAAATAGGAGGAGAGAGAAAAAGGAGGAGAGGAGGACAGAAGGGGGAGGAGGAGGAGAAGGAAGACAGAAGGAGGAGGAAAAAAAGGAGGAGAAGGAGGACAGAAGGAGGAGGAAGACAGAAGGAGGAGGAGGACAGGAGGAGGAGGAGAAGGAAGACAGAAGAGGGAGGAGAAAAAGGAGGAGGAAGAGGACAGAAGGAGGAGGAGGAGAAGGAGGAGGAAGACAGAAGGGGGAGGAGAAAAAGGAGGAGGAGGAGGAGGACAGAAGGAGGAGAAGGAGAAGGAGGAGAAGGAAGACAGAAGGAGGAGGAGGAGAAGGGGGAGGAGGAAGATAGAAGCGGGTGGAGAAAAAGGAGGAGGAGGAGGAGGACTGAAGGAGGAGGAGGAGGAAGACAGAAGGAGGAGGAAGAGAAGGAGGAGAAGAATGAAGAGAACATCCGTGAGATGCAGGGCCGCTTCAAGCATCCTGATGTATATGTAAATTGATTTTCAGAAGAAGAGAGGGGATTAGACAAAAGAAGGGGAGAAAAACACTGAAGGTATAGTAGTTAAAATATTTTGCCCTCTTCTGCCCTAAGTTTCTATCAACTCCGCTGTGTCCTGCTTATTCCCACAATGAGGCTGCAAGACTGAATAATGATTTTATGTGTTTATCCCTAATCATTCCCCTGTGTATGAATCTATCGGTATGTCAGTCAGCCTCTGCTTAATTACAACTGTAACCTGCTAACAATGGTTCTTTGTTGTTTAAAATATACTTTTTATCCAGCCTAGGCTAAATTAAAATTTAATATAACATCAAGTTGCCACAGAGCTGGCAAGCAAATGACAGCTGTTTAATTAAAACCTAAACCTGATTAGCTAGCTCTACTGAGATGAATACTCTGGAGAGAAAGTATGAAACTATTAAAATCCAAGCTGAATAATGAGTTTGAAATATGAATTAACCCTCCTGTGTGGTTACTGTGAATTGGCAGGTGCTAGTGACTAACACGAGCCGTAAAAGCCTTGGCTACTTGCTTAGAAGCTTGAGAGAATTATTAATAGCAAAAACAAACTAACTAACTCAGCTAAGTAAAATAAACTAACGATCTAATTTTTTTAAATAGGCCAAGGACATGAATAGACATTTCTTCAAATAAGGCATACACATGGCCAACAGGTGTATAAAAAGATGATCAATGTCCCTAATTATTGGAGAAATGCAAATCAAAACTACAATGAGGAATCATCTCATACCTGTTAGGATGGCTAATATATATGCAAATAGATATGGATTGATAGATAGATGGATAGATAGATAGATATGTGTGCATGTGCGTGTGTGTGTGTGTGGTTGTGGCATGAGTTGGTGAGGATGTGGAGAAATTGCAACTTTTGCACACAATTGGTGGGAATGCAAAATGGGGCAGCCTCTACGGAAAACAATGTCCAAGTTCCTCAAAACCTTAAAAATAGAACTACCGTGTGGTCCAGCAATCTTGCTTCTGTGTGTTTATACAAAAGGATAAAACTTGGGATCTCAAAAAGATATTAGCATCCCCAGGTTTGATGTTCACTGCAGCACTATTAACAATAGTCAAGATGCAGAAACAACCTAAGTGTCTGCCAACTGATGAATGAATAAAGAAAATGTGCTACATTCATACAATGGAATAGGATTTAATTTTTAAGAAGAAAGGAAATTCTGACATTTGCAACAACACAGGAGAACTGGAGAACATTATAGTAAGCAAAATAAGTCAGTAATGGAAGAACAAATACTGCATAATTCCACTTACATGAGATATCTAAAATAGTCACATCCATAGAATGAATTCATGAAATGGAGGTTGTCAGGGGCTGGCATATGGCAGCTGCTCCATATACAGGTTTCTTACTTTTACCCATATCTGTTCCTGGCAAATTTCTACTTCTTATTTAAAACCTCACTCCCAGGCTGAGTATGATGGCTCGTGCCTGTAATCCCAAGACTTTGGGAGGCCAAGGCAGGTGGATCACTTGAGCCCAGGAGTTTGAGACCAGCCTGGGCAACATGGTAAAAACCCATTTCTAAAAGCAATGCAAAAATTTATCCAGACATGATGGCTTGCACCTGTAGTCCCAGCTACTCAAGAGGCTGAGGTGAAAGAAATCACCTGAGCCCCAGAGTTTGAGGCTGCAGTGAGCTGTGATTGCACTTTAGGATGGGTGAGAGAGTGAGATTCTATCTTAAAAACAAAAACACACCTTTTGTCCTAGGCGGGTGAGTAGCTTCCTTAGTGATGTTCTCATCTGATTTGCAACGTAAGTGCAATATAAGAGACATCAGTCTCTATGCTATACTGAGATCTCCTTGTGTGCAAGGAAAGAATCTAAGTTTATTTTGTGTGTCGAACCTTCCCACAATGCGTGAAACAGAGGGTGCATGGATTAATTAATACATGCTAAAGTACTGGGAAACTCTCATAGGCTGAAAGGGGTGGTCTTGCTTAACTGTCAAGTGAGTTTAGAGGATGGAGGAGGATGAAGACACGAGTTTGGAAAGACAGGTTCTCAATGCATCTCGGGGTCCTTGAACCTGGACCTCCAAAATTATATCCCACATCCCCAAACTAGCACTCAAAACAGGTTGGCTAGTTTCAAAACTTCCATATAAATGCACATATAACAAAATACAGGCTTTATGTCCTTATGGGAAAATCTGACAGGAAAGAGAAAATAATAATGCTTCTCTTTTCGCCTTAAAACCTTTGTAATTACTATGTGTCAGAGAAGGCAGACAAAAGGTAGCAAGAAATAGAATTCTGTACAACGTACTTGCCTATTTCTAGCAATTTTCTCCACACAAATCCTTCAAGAACACACAGTGATGCTACAGGAGAGCTTGTGAATATCTATCCTAATCCTTCAATTACAAAATGTGAATTCAAGCTTATAACAGGATCTTAATTTTTAGCTTATTGTTACTTTATTTCACACATTTTTCACCATGTCTTTCTTCAGGCAAATAAGTCAGGAGATATAAGTTCATTAATTCAGCTTAAATTATGAATTAGGTAGTCCATTACATTATTACAATAAAAACAATTCTCATGTGCAGTCCAACACTTATGAATAGCATTTCAATAACTGGTAGATATAGATATATATATATGTGTGTGTGTACACACACACATATATATAACTGGTATCTCCAAAGGTATTTCTTCCGTATTATAAGACATTCAACTCTATTGTTTTGTGATCTATGCCTTCAATCACTCTTTTGCATGGCTACATAAAGCAAGACAAGATGTAAAAAGTCCCTGACTATTTTATTGCTAGAAATACCAAAAGTAAATTCTATAGCACTCAACATCATTAAAACTTCAATCTTTCTTATCTTTTAACAAGTACCTTACTTAGACAAATAGTTTGTTTTTCCTTTTTTTTTTTTAAAAAAAATTACATTGTAAAACAATATTTCATCATCTGAGACTCCTTATTTGTACTTTGAAATCATAGTATTCAATGACCCCCACACATAGGGCATTTTTTTAACAATTTTATTTGACAAATAACAACTGCATATATTTATGGGGTAGAATGCAATGTTTTGATATATGTATATCTTGTGGAATAATTAAATTAAGCTGATTAATATATCCAACACCTCATATCATTTTTGTGATGAGAAAATTTGAAATGTTCACTCTTAGCAATTTTGAAACATATATTCTTATTAACTCTAGTCATGATGCTATGCAGCAGATCTCAAAAACGTGTTCCTCTTGTCTTACTGAAATTTGGTACTCTTTTTCAGGGCATCTTAAAGTTTCAATTTTGCTTTCAAAGGATCTATCCCAGGTGCTGATGCTCGTCTATACCTATGAGAGAAAATCTATCCCAGGTGCTGATGCTCGTCTATATCTATGAGAGAAAAGAATTGTCAGCTTATCTCTTCCCACATAGTACTTCTGTTCCCTCAAATGCTGCCAATTATACACACATCTCTAATATATTCCCCTGGGATTCAGTGGTCAAAAAAAATTCTAGTTTGAGAGACCTACTTTACAATGTTCTAATAGTACTATATATAGAGATAGAGAGACAATTACTAAACAGTATTTAATTATAGGAATATTAACTCTGCCAACTCCTGGGGAGAAGGAAAATAAGAATATTTATGGTTAGATGAGAGCAGATTAGCAAATAATGCTTAGTGATTTAGTTGCTTTTAAGATGTGAGATTTGAGGCTCATAGACATAAACACTAAATTTCAACTAAAAGGGGAGGAGAAGAAAGGCAGTTGTAAATATTTGAGTTAAACTTATCCTGCTATCAGAGAGCAAGAAAAAGGAATTACATCACCTCCCTTGATATTTCAATTTAAAGAGCTGAAAAGGCAAGTAGAAAGTATCTGAAGAAATGAGATGAAGTCACAGTATTAGGGAATTTAATCTGTGTGATGCTCTGGAATCTCTCAGACACCCTTAGTGAATCTAGTGTCTTTAAAATTTTTTTTTATTTGATTTGATTCTAACTTTTATTTTAGGTTTAGGAGTACATGTGAAGGTTTGTCACATAGGTGAACTCCTGTAGAGGGGGTTTGTTGTACAGATTATTTCATCACCCAGGCATTAAGCCCAGTACTCAATAATTATCTTTTTTTCTTCTCTGCCTCCTCTTACCCTCCACCCTCAAGTAGAGCCCGACATCTGTTGTTCTCTTTATGAGTTCTCATTATTCTGCTTCCACTTAGAAGTGAGAACATGTAGTGTTTGCTTTTCTGTTCCTGCATTAGTTTGCTTAGGATAAGGGCTTCCAGCTCCATCCATTTTCCTGCAAAAGACATGATTTCATTCTTTCTGATGGTTGTATAGTATTCCATGGTGTATATGTACACATTTTCTTTTTCTAATCTGTCATTTATGAGCATCTAGGTTGATCATGAATCTACTTTCTATATTCATTTGTCCTGATGAAATTTGGAAATAGATTTCAACAGTGATGCTGAAAATGCTGATAGTCATATACCCTACAGAGAGAAAAATGACAGGTTAGCTCATTATTTCAGGATGGGGCCACCGTCTACACCTAGATGACTATGGTCAGGTTATACAAGTCCTGTCCTCAAATATGCTCTGACTCCCTTCAGTCTCAGGGACTTCCAACCACTGACCAGTTCCTGAAGTAGAGCATGGAATTCAGACCTAAGACCAATCAACCTCTGGGATAATCCCAGCCAGAGAGTGTTAAGGCTGAGATTCAGCTTCTGATGGGCTCCATATTTTTCCCAATGTTTCCAAATTCCATGGAAACCAATTTTGTCAGCCTCTTATTGAAGTTGCCACTAGGTACAAGAAAATATTTAATGAGCACTGGCATCAATTCAATCACTGCCTAATTTAAAACGAAATCTTCCTTTAGAAACTCAGTTTCAGGTACAGACAAGTACACCTCATTCAGCTTGCTGTGTGTCTAAACCAACATGTCTGCATGCACAAACTACTGTGATCCATTTCCTAACCTATTTATGCGGCCAATCTTCTGCTACCTCTTATAAAAATTCTCCTTTTTTTCCTACAACACAACACACCTTTCAAACCTCCTTCACATCTATGAGTCCCATGACAACCCTGGGAGGTAGGCAGGAAAAATGATATTATCCTTTACTAGATGAGGTCCTTGAGGTTCAGAGAGGTCACCAGGCTTAGTCAGTCACATAGCATATTAAGAATAATTCTGCAAATCCCCAAGTACCCTCCATCTATTCTTCCCCAAGCAATCACCTTCATTCTCATTTAAAAACCCTTCTTCAAAGACATAACTGTCGTATACAGATATATATTTAATATATACATATCCAATATTGGATACCCAGATTCATAAAACAAACTCTTATTGACCTACAAAAAGAGTTGGACAGTCACACAACAAAAGTAGGATAGTTCAACACCCCACTGACAGCATTAGACAGATCACTGAGACAGAAAACTAAGAAATTCTGGAGTAAACACAACACTAGACCAATGGGACCTAAGAGACATCTACAGAATAGTCCACCTAATGTACATGAAACAGACATTCTTCTCATCTTCACACAGAACATATTCTGAGATCAACCACATGCGCAGCCAGAAAGCAATTCTCAATAAAATTTTTTAAAGTGTAATTATATCAAACACCCTCTTGGATCATAGTGCAATAAACATAGAAATTAATATCACAGAGATCTTTTAAAACCACATAATTACATGGAAATTAAACAATGTGTTCCTGAATGACTTGGTGAACAATGAAATTAAGACAGAAATCAAAAATTTCTATGAAAATAGGAAATAAACATGTCAAAATCTTTGAGATGCAACTAAAGCAGTGTTACGAGGGAAGTTTATAGTGCTGAATGCCTGTATCAAGTAGTTAAAAAGATCTCAAATCTTTTATTTGGGGGTAGGACTTGTCTAACATGACCATAGTCATCTAGTGTAGACAGTGTCCTCATGCTAAAATAATAAGCCACCCTGTCATTTCTCACTCTGTGGGGTATACAACTATCAGCATTTTTAGCACCACTGCTGAAATCTATTTCAAATTCCATCAAGACAAATGAACATAGAGATTAGATTCATGATCAACCTAAATGCTTATAAATGACAGATTAGAAAAAGAAAATGTGGTACACACACAATAAAAAAACTAATTCTAACATTGTACCCAGAGGAACTAGAAAAACAAACAAACAACCACCACCACAAAGCTAACAGAGGAAAATAAATAACTGCAATAAGAGAACAGCTGAATTAAATTGATAGGTAAAAATCCATAAGAAAGATCAATGAAACCATAAGTTGATTTATTGAGAGAATGAAAAAGAGTGATAGCCTACCAGCTTTCTAAAGAAAAAGAGAACATCCAAATAAACACAATTAGAAATGACAAAAGCGGCATTACAGCTGACCCCACAGGAATAGAAAAGGGCCTCAGTGACTACTACAAACACTTTTATGTACAGAAATTAGAAATCTAGAGGAAATGTATATGTTTCTAGAAACACATAATCTCCCAAGATTTGAAGCATGAAAAAAGTGAAAGCCTAAGGAGGCCAATAACAAGTTCCAAAACTGAATCAGTAGTAAAAACCAGCCAACCAAAAAAGCCCTGGAAAAGATGGATTCACAGCCAAATTCCACTAGACATACAAAGAACTGACACCAATGCTATTGAAACTATTCCCAAAAAATGAGGAAGAAGGACTCCTCCCTCACTCATTCTATGAAGCCAGCATCAGCCTGATACCAAAATCTGGGAGAGACACAATTAGTGCCTGTAATCCCAGCTATTCCAGAGGCTGAAGCTGAACCTGGGAGCTGGGATTGTAGTGAGCCAAGATTGTGCCATTGCACTCCAGCCTGGGTGACAAGAGTGAAACTCTTGTCTCCAAAAAAAAAAAAAAAAAGCAAAAAGAAAAATTTAGGCCATTTTTCTTGATGAACACAGACACAAAAATTCTCAACAAAATACTAACAAACAAAATCCCGTTGCATATCAAAAAGTTAATTCATCATGATTAAGAAAGCTTATTCCTGGGATGCAAGGTTGGTTCATATACATATCAATAAATATTAATCACTACATAAACAGAATTAAATATATAAACCACATGATCATCTCAACAGAGGCAGAAAATACTTTTGATAAGATCCAACATCCTTTACTGCTAAAACTCCTCAACAAACTAGGCATCAAAGAAATATGTTTCAAAACAATTAAGTGTCACTAATGAAAAATCCATAGCCAACATCATACTGGAAAACAGCAGGAACCATTCCTATTAAGAACTGGAACAAGACAAGGATGCCCACTCTCACCACTCTTATTCAGCATAGTACTGGAAATCCTAGCCACAGCAATCAGGCAAGAGAAAAAGGCCGTCACATATGAAAAGAAGTTAAACTATTTCTCTTCACTGATGATATGATTCTGCATCTTGAAAACCCTGAAGACTTCACCAAAAGACTCATAGAACTAATAGATAACAAAATCAATGTACAAAAATCAGTAGCATTTCTCTAAGTCAATAATGCTTAAAATGAAAGACAAATCAAGAATGTAATCCCCATTACAATACCTAGAAAAAATAATAAGATACATAGGAATATAGCTAACCAAGGAGGTGAAAGATCTATGTCAGAAAAACTGCAGAACACTACTGAAAGAAATCAAAAGATAACACAAATGAAAAAATATTCCATGCTTATGGATTGGAAGAATCAATATTATTAAAATATTACTTTAATAATACTATGAAAAGTAATTTACATATTCAGCACCATTCCTACCAAACTATCAATGTTTTTTTTTTCAAAGAATTAGAATAAAAGTGCTAATATTCAAATGGAACCATAAAAGAGCCCAAATAGTCAAAAAAATACTAAGTAAAAAGAACAAAGCCAGAAGTACTACATTATCTGACTTTAAACTATAACATAAGGCTACAGTAACCAAAGCAGCATGACACTAGTACAAAAACAGACAGACCAATGAACCAGAATAAAGAACTCAGAAATAAAGCTGGATGCCTACCACCATCTGATCTTTGACTTAACAAAAATAAGCAATGGGGAAAAGACTCCCTATTCAGTAAATTGTACTGGGATAGCTGGGTAGCCATATGTAGAAGAAGAATGAAACTGGCTCTTACCTATTAGCATATACAAAAATTAACTCAAGATGAATTAAAACTTAAACTTAAGATGTTAAAATGTAAAAATCTTAGAAGACAATCTAGGAAATATCCATCTCAATATTTACCTTGGCAAATAATTTATGGTTGAAGTCCTCAAAAGCAATTGCAACAGAAATAAAAATTTTTAAGTGATACCTAATTAAACTAAAAAGCTTCTACAAAGTAATAGAAACAAGGGAGAAAACAGACAACCTACAGAAAGGGAGAAATTTTTCACAAACTATGCATTCAACCAAGTCTAATACCCAGAATCTATACAAATAGCAGATGTTGGTAAGGGTGTGGATAAAATTCAAAAAGCAGTCCAGCCCGCTTGAATCACTGAACCAGGTGTGAGAGTGCATTCATTCATCCATCATTGAGTGAAGGTCTGCAGGCCAACTTCCAAAGGTGGTGATAAATGTCTCATGTGGTGACCACAATCCGCTTTTGATCTCCCCCTAAGAAGACCATCCAGCACAAAGTTTACTTGAGTGAACAGAGTAGAGACAAAGGGATGTGGGGTTAACACAGTTAAACTGGGAAAGGCTTTTATTATCTCTATCTTCTCCCTATCTTAATGGATGGCCACCTTTGGCCTGTCCCAATAAAACCTTTGGCCTCCCAAAAGGTTTGAGACTCTAATCTATAAATTTCTTTAATATTTCCTTAATATTTTGCCAGCCACCCCAAGTGAATTCCAACATCTCCCCCTTCTTTTGTTATCAAAATTAGGCTCTGTTGTTTGCCAGCCACCCCACATGAATCTCAACACGTGGAGGCTTGGACATATTGGTGGATGCATGGATGAATGAATGCATAGGTGGGTGAATGCACAGGTAGATGCCTAGGTGGATGGATGCATGAGTGGATAGATGGATGGATAGGTGGGTGGATGAATGGATAATTGGATGTATGAGTTGATGGATAATTAAATCTACAAATGGGTCACTCAGTAGATGAAGTAATTGTTTTTTGTTTTTTGCTTCTTTTTTTGGTGTCTACAATAACTTGATGTTAACACCAAGTTCTTCTAACAACAAAGTGCCTTAGACACGAAAATTCTGGCTCTTCTAATCATCACTTTCTGTAAGGACAACTAAAGTATTCTTCTCTTTTTCATCTTCCTTAGATATGAAATTTAGATGCATTGATATGCTGCTGAAAACATTAAAACATCAAACCAAAACCATGAAACAATAAAAAATCCTTTTGACAATTCTTCAAACACTTTGATAAATCAATGACCACATCTGGACTGTGGAAGTATATGGAGTTTTCCCTGATTATTAGGTATAATATTTGTATTTTCACTTTCCCATGCCACAAAGATCTGACTTCAAAAAATTAGTACAGCAGTGAATGTGGTTGACAAGAAGATCTTAGAGACTTCTGCAGACAATAATATCTTAACATTCCAACCCCCATTCTCAAACAAGCTAGATTCCAACTGGTTGATGAATTCCTCTTGTAAGAATTCAAATCACGTTTATTTTCTGAATGTTAGTTCTGCCTCAGGTCAGATTGTCTAGTTCTGTCAACATCACAGACTTGGTAGAAAACACCAGTTTTTTTTTTGAACTCTAGATTATCCTATTAGGTTTCATGGGAGGAGGACAGAATACAACCGACCATTGAGTTTCCTGCAGCCAAGCAGAGCAAAAAGAAAGATAGAAACACATGCCCCCAGCTCACCTAGTAGGTCCATGGTTCTTTGACAGCCTCCAATGCCATATCCAGTGAGATAAGAAAAGCATGGGTAAGAAGGCTGATAACATTTTTCCTCCAAAAAATAGAGAGGGGAAGTGATTGGACCCTAATATCAGATAGAATCAATCATTTGCCACCTATCCCATCGTAAAAGGAACATATCTTGGGACCTCTAATCACTAAACTAAAAGGAAAAGTCAAGCTGAGAATTGCTTAGGGCAAACCTGACTCCTATTCTATTCAGTCATTCCTCTGCTCACTGAGATAAATACATATATGATCTCCTCCTCTGGAAAAGCCAGTCAAAAGAATGTAACTACTTGTCTCTTACCTACCTGTGACCCAGAATCCCCCTCCCTGCTTGGAGAAGTCCTACCTTTCCGGACCAAACTAATGTTCATTTTACACACATTGATTGATGTCTCAAGTCTCCCTGAAATGTATAAAACCAAACTGTGCTGTGACCACCTTGGGACATGTCGTCAGGACTTCCTGAGGCTGTGTCATGGACATGCATCCTTGATCTTGACAAAATCAACTTTCTAAATTAACTGAGACCTGTCTCAAATTGTCGCGGTGCACAGCATCCATAAATTGACCTCGGTCATTCATTGTCAGGACCCAAAGTCCACAGTTTATATCTGACTGCAGGCCACTTTGACAGAGACCTTTTATCAGTGGTCCTAGCCCACTCCTTCTGACATCACCACCCCGTTTAGATCATTGTTCAGACATCACCCAACAGATCAGCTCTCCTGAGCCACCCACGTGAAGGAGCATCCACCCTGCCATGCTTTCTTCCTCAATCTTGCTTATTTCCTTTACAGTATAACCCAGTATCTCAGCCTTGAAATGCATCTTAGAAGTTTTTTCCCACTTTCTTTCTTAATCCCAGACTACAGCCTTGAAATATACTTTAGAACCCTTTATTTCCCTCCCTTTCCCGCCAGGCATTCCCTTGCACTGTGCTCACTTATTTACTTATATGCTTGCTTGGAAATTCTAGGGGATAATTTTGAAACAAACCAGGCCTAGAAACCAAGCTGCAGGATCCCCCTACACAGGATTCCCCGTCACACACATGAATGATTAGTCTGCCACCACCAGGCCTAGGTCAAGGTGATACCAACCGAACCTCCGGAAGAGGCATTACTCAAGATAGCCATTGGAACAAGACACAAGGACCCAGCATTCTGCTGCACCCCTGTGTATCTCCCACTCCAAGTCTCTCTTCTTAAACCCCCTCACTCAGCTAAAGGAGTTGAGATGTTTCTTTGAGACTTGAGTCTGGCCATTCTCCTCCACTGCTGGCGTTTGAAGAATAAAGCTGCTTTTCCTTCACCACACATTGCCTCTGGCATATTCTTTGCAAGTTGAGAGCAGTCTGGCCTGAGCTGAGTTAAAATGGCACTTCTCAATGAAGGGACTGTTCTTGCACATACTTTGAACTATCTGCCTATGTGTGCTTTCCACACCTGCCAGCAAGGGCCAGGAGGGTTTGGTCTGGTGGCTGCTCAATAAATATCTCTTGAATAAATGAGTAAATCCCAGCAAGGAAGGCGTCCTTTTCTGGTCTTCATATTCTTCAACTAAGAACTTGTGATTGATTAGTATCTTACGGAGAAAAAAATAAAAGAACATAAAACAACACATAATCTCTCTCTCACACAGGTAATGTGAGGAACCCAGGTTCTGGGAAGGCTTTATTCTTCCCAGGGGTAGATAAAGGTCTGTGTATGTCTATATATAATCTCTCACACACATGCATTTACACATGGACACACACACACACACATTTCCTCTGATTTTAGAAAGTGAATGTTGACAAAAATAAAATATGAACATTGGAAAATGACTCTTCAAAATTTACAAAACTAAGTAAGTATACTAGGAAAGTAAAAGAGTAAGTTTGAATGATAGTTTTTGGAAATTTATAGCATTTATGTTTCTGAAAATGTTAAAGTTTAAAGGTTAGGTAAAATGTGCGTAGGCATAAACACTCACGTTTATTTGTGTGACTATAATAAGTCATACTTTAAAGCATTTACCATGTGCTAAGCTCTGTTTTAGGAACTGTATTCCATAACTCATTTCAGCGGAAGCTTGGTGTGAGAAAGGCCCTTCACCCATTGCTTTTGGATCAGCTTTCTGCTGGGGTGGTATAGAGAGGCGATGTGCCTGCTGCAGCCATCTTGTCCCCATGAAGTAGTATCTGAGCAAATGACAAAAATATCCCAGAGACTGATGTTTATCAGCAGGCAACCTTAGCCTGTAAGAATAATAAACTATCTATTTGAGTAACTGTGCCTGAGTATTCTTTTATTGCAGGGAAGATATTTCAAATGTATATATGATATTAATAGGCCAAGACAAAACGCACTATAGCGACGCCATGTTTCTGGAGCTCAATGAAGCCCAGAGTCAGGCGGCCAAGAAACTTGAAGCAATTTAACATTAGGCTTTTGGGACACAGAAGCAATGCTGGAGAAAATGAGAGGAAAGTCAGTGGCCGACTAAGAAGTGGTAAGAGGAATATTTTGGAAATGTTCACAGAAGTGGTAGTAAAAGGAACATTTTTAAGAAACACTATTATATTTATGAGACCCCTAATGATAAATACATACACTAAACTCATCAGCTTGTATAAAAATCCCAATTGTACGATCTTTGTACTTTGAATTGTGAGAGATTTTCAAGTACTTGAAATAAGCTTCAGCCAAAGATTCTGATGTTCTTTTGATAGCAGAAATGAGACAGCAGATTGCTATCAATTTTCTATGTGAATCCAGGTGTCTGTAATTTTCAGAACTGCCTGGTATCTTAATACTTGTCTGGGTCCCCGTCTCTTTGGTCCCTTCCTAGTACCTGTCCCATGTTATTTCTTATTTTAAAGAAAATATTCAGCATCAGAAAAAATCTACCGTATACTATGCTTTCTAAATTATAATTCTACTTAAGTGCAGTGGATTCCTGTGCTTGAACTGGAGCCCGTGAAGTAATCTCTGCCGTTTATCTTGCCTGATACCATTTCTCTAGTGTACCCTCCCAAAAGGGATGTAGTAATCACTTGTTTTTCTCCCAGTCTTTCTCTAAAACGAGAAGGACACAGTTTCAGCAGCAGAGGTGCACGTTTCTGCTAACATTTTTCAGCACAAATCTCAAGAATCACATCACTACTGCCGACGACAATGATCTCAGCTGTCATCTTAAGTTCTCTCACCTCCAACCAAATTGCTGCCTCCTTAGTTTTCAGTGACAAGGCCAAAAGTCTGGGGTAGTTGAAGATCATTTAAATGTATAACTTGTAAAGAAATAACTTGTATTTGAAGTTGCACCGCCAGAGGAGGAAGTCTTTTGTTTTCAACTAGAACAGATGTACTTAAGAGAAAAAGAAAACATCCTTTCACACAGTCATCTCTCCTCCTGCCTTTAAAAAAAGCCTCCAAACCTCTCAGGTACAGTGGGATGGCAGTGTAGGGCTATTTTTGAGTAACAGAATTCCTTTGATTTGGGATTTGATAGGAGTCCATTAAGAAAGAAAAAGACACCATCATGCCAGGGAGGCTGTACTGCCCTTTGAGTCTGCAGGAAACATGCCACTTGGCATATTGCTTCCCAAACCCCTCACTGTGCACCCATAATTTCCTCTACCTAAGAAGTCTTCAGATGTTATTACTTAATAATTTTCTTTAAATCAAGACTCTGGTCTTCCTACCTTCCTAAGAAATAAGAGTGGTATTCACAAAACGCTGATGTACTGGTTATGAACTTCATAGAGCTGGAATAACTAATTAGTTATGCCAGTGATGGACACACACATGCACACACATACACAATGCACACATGTGCTGACACACACATGCAGATGCATACACACTTCACACATACATACATGCACATGCACACAAATGCATATACACGTGCACTCATGTGCACACACACATGCACACATACATACATGGACACACACATACACAGGGTGAGGCAGGGTGGGGACTGTGGCTCAGGATCTAAGGGAACACACATTCTACTCAGTCTCACGGTTATACACATGGGAAGTGGAAACCATTTGTCATTTTGTACCCTAATGGCTTGCTTGCTTACCTCTAGACTTTGCCTTGCACTCACATAGACTTCCAACTGCATATCAGAATCCACTTTCCTATGTGTCACCTGAAATCGTCCACATAAGCCACCAGGCATGGAAACTTATTACCCTTTGATAAACTCTAATCTTATCAAAACTGCAAAGACACTGTGCACAGTACACAGCCTCCTGTCCCCTCCAGGCTCTGCCAGCTGATTCTCCAGTGGCTCCTATGAACTGAGAACCCTGATGGGATTTAAAGACCCCTAAAAGGAGGAACCACCTGACCTGCAATTAAGAAAATTACAGGGGTCAGCTGAGGTTATATATGGGGTTTCTTTGGCCTCATAGGGCTTTCATGTCCATGGAGTGCTCTCTGAGAAGGCTGCAGGCTGCAAGGCAGGAAAGGCAGGTCAGAGACCACGCCTGAGCAGGCTGCAACCTTCTAGTGTGACTCACGGAACACACAAGGTCAGCTCCTGGTGCAGGTGCCAAGAATGGCAAAGGCTACCTGCAGAGCCCAGATCCCTAAACTCAACAGATAGATGATTGATAGATAGATAGATAGATAGATAGATAGATATAGACATATAGAGATAATAATAGATAGATAGAAACAGATAGATGATGATGATTGATAGATGTAAATAGGTAGACAGACAGATAAATAGATAAATGATAGATAGATATAGATAGGAAGATGGATAGACAGACAGACAAGCAGATAGATAGATAATAAATCGACTGATAGATGACAGATAGATTGATAGATATAGACAGATGTTAGATAAATTAGATAAATAGATACAGAGCTAGCTAGATAGTTAGACACACAGACTGAGCAAGGAAAATATAGGAGACATAGAGGATGGGAGTATAAGCATGAGTGAGGGAAGGATTAAGAAGAAGAGTGAAAGAAAAACAACGAACAACGACTAAAGAAACAAAACAAAAAAGACTCATTTATCCAACCTCTCCATTTTATATGATCAGGACCTGAGACTCAAAGAAAAGGCATGATTTGCCCAGGATCATACGGTAAGTAAAGTAAGAAAATGCCAGGCAGCCTCCTCCACCTGCTTCCTGGGGATCAAACAGTCTTGGAGAAGGTGTGTGACCACGAAGATTAGCTAAAAGAGGAAAAGTTACTCACCTGCTACCCCCTCCGTGTGCATGGAAAGCAACACCTCCCTCATGCACTGGACACTCTCAGACCCTTGGAAACTCCTCTGCTGAGCAACACACTCCTTCTCAGGAGAGAACCTCTCATCTCCATAATTCCACTACAGCCCTCTGGCTCTCAACGTCCTCTTGGAACATCATAAATCCTGAACGTCTTTTCCCACTTGAGCTAAAACCAGGCTGAGCAGCTGGCAGGTGGAGCTCAGAGCAGTAATGTGCATGGCATTTCCAGAGCAGGAAGCTGGAGAATTAAATCTCAGAGCCAGAAAACAGATGTCCCTGGATGTAGCCTAGATGTATCCCTGCTGGGAGCTCCTGGAGAAGAGCTTAGGGAGAGATGCCTGGATTTCCAGGCAGGCAGAACTTCAAGAAGCTCAGTCACACCTGCGCACTGACGATAACCCTTAGTACTGTTCCCTCAACTACAGTCATTCACATATGAAGCTCACCCATTTCTCCCCACAACCTTGTGTCACCTTCATTATATTGTATTCATTTATTTTATTAAAGCAGATCACACTTTAATTAAAATTTGTATTAATTAAATATTTTAATTGAATATATTTAACACGTAAACACACATACAGACACTCTTGCTGTTATTGACTTTTAATTGCAGGTAGATAGTTCCCTCTGCCAAAGCCCTGGGCCTAAGGGCTACTATTTCTCTTGTTACAAGGAGGTGATTGCAAACGTTAGAGGGTTAGTCACCTGTTGGAACACCCAAGGGAGATCCTCTAGTTGACTTATCCAAAAGAGTAAAAGAGGTCTGCAAAGGGAATGTCTTTCTCCCCACACCGCTCACTGCTAATTAGGACTGTGCTCTCATCCTACTGGAAATCATCATAGCACAGAGACGCACATCCTCCACTTTGGGAAACATGGGACTCTAAGGTCAAGTTCATACTCCTCAGCCAAATCTTTATGAATTTTCATGGTCAGACTCTACCTCCCCTGACCCGTCCATGCCAAACATCCCCCACTCACCCCTCTTTGCCTTCAGAGGCCCCACCTCCTGCACACCAGCTCAGGCTCCCACCCCATATACACAGGGGCTGCTTCCTCAAGGTGCTTAGCCAAATGGTGATTATGGGTGCTCTTTGCTGTTTAAAGCCTATCTACCCTGTAGAACTCAGAGATGAGTGTTTTGTTGCTTTTCTCTCCATTGTCTTCCAACAGCCTTGCTGAGTTACTGGCACATCGTAGATGCACAGAAAACACATGCTAAGTTTTATTGTATGAATTATTACTTGGGCTAACTCAAGAAGTAATCCATTCCCAATCTAGTGCCAATATATTCTTGTGCATATTAGCAAAAGATACCTCTGTCTCAAAATACTTTGTTTCCACCTAGTAGAAAATTATCAAAAATGACTGACTGGGTTGAACAGATACTTTACTGCCATCTGCTGTAACAGTGTCCTACTCAATACCTAAATCTATGGTCTCTGCTATGGGATAGGGAGTATCATGCATTGTCCCACATATTCAACTGTTCTTAGCAGCCCCGAGTGTTCCAACACCTACAGACTGGGCACCCACCTGGTGAGAGTGGGGCTGGTGCTCAGCTGAACGTTTGTACTCTGTGGCCTTCGACTGCCCTTTTACTAGAAATAGTTTACCCAAGGGGAATTCTCTGCTGCAACCTGCGTGAAAAATTCACGTAGCCTCCATTGGCCTCTCATTCTGTGCTGAGCCCACTGTGACCCCTGCAATGTCCAGGGAGCTTCATCTACTGATAAATTTCAGATTATAAATCTACAAAAATAGCACACAGCATAGAGCAAATAAATCAATGAAGCTAATACACTACAAAATAATTTCTATGGTAAGGGTATGCCAAGTCCGAAAGCAGGCACACAGAAATCTTGCAGAGAAATGAGTCTGCAACTTTGTTGGTAAAAGGAGTTCAGGGAAGGGAGGGAACTCCTCTACAGAGGCCTCTGTGGCCACGGGGAGGGTTTGGGAGGGAGGTGTGGTGGTTTTGGATGGGTGAATTTTGGCATTTCCCTTCTGATTCTGTTCCATTACACCCCAAATCCCTGCGGCTCAGGGACATTATTTTGTCTAGATCAGAGGTCGAGAAACATGATGTTACTTTAAATTTACATTCAACTTACTTTAATATAAAGGGACACACAGTAAATATTTTATGCTTTAAAAAAAACTTAGTTC
>CAUYLG010004798.1:0-39762 GCA_963573385.1 Cacajao melanocephalus
AGCTCAGGATTGTAGCTCCCAGAGAAAGCACACAGAACGAGAGGACGCCACACTTACTTACAGATGAATTTTTGTTGCCCACGGACCAGGAGATTCCCAGCAGAGGAGCCCCACGGGTCGCCAGCGCGACTCTTGTGGCCGTCATGGTGGTTTTGCCGGCGCCCCAGCGCGGCAGTTCTCGGTGCAGAGTAAACGGGACTGGGTCCCCTTCAACGTTTGGAGCTCCGAGAAGGCAGAGTCGCCTATTTACCTGATTGAAAAGGGGATTCAGGAGGGAAGCCAGACCGGAGATTCCCGGGCAGAAGAGCACCACGAATCTTGGTGCTGCTGTTTTGGTCGGCGCAGTGGGTTGCTCGCATTTCGGTGCTGGGAATCAACAAGTTGGACGTCCACTCAGAGACCTAATTTTAAAGTTGGCAATTACAAACGACAGGTGGATAAACTTACAATGATGGGAAGAAACCAGCATAAAAAGGCTGAGAATACTCAAAATCAGAATGCCTCTCCTTCTACAGCGGATCATAGTTCCTTATCAACAAGGGAACAAGGCCTGATGGAGAACGAGTGTGATCCATTAACTGAATTAGGCTTCAGAAGGTGGATAATAAGAAACTTTTCTGAGCTAAAAGAACATGTTTTAGCCCAATGCAAAGAAACTAAGAACCTTGAAAAAAGGTTTGACGAAATGCTCATGAGAATAGACAATTTAGAGAGGAATATAAGTGAATTAATGGAACTGAAGAACACAAGAACATCGCGAAGTATGCACAGGTTTTAACAGTCAAATTGATCAAGCAGAAGAAAGGATATTAGAGCTCGAAGACCAACTTAATGAAATGAAACGAGAAGACAAGATTCGAGAAGAGTAAAATGGAATGAGCAAAGTCTCCAAGAAATATGGGACTATGTGAAAAGACCTAATTTACGACTGATAGGTGTACCTGAATGTCATGAAGAGAAGGAATCCAAGTTGGAAAATATTCTTCACGATATTATCCAGGAAAATTTTCCTAACTTAGTAAGCCAGGACAATACTCAACTCCAGGTAATCCAGAGAACACCACAAAGATATTCCTCAAGTAGAGCAACTCCTAGACACATAATCGCTAGATTCACTAGGGTTGAAATAAAGGAGAAAATTTTAAGGGCACCTAGAGAGAAAGGTCAGGTTACCCATAAAGGGAAGCCTATCAAACTCACAGCAGACCTCTCAGTAGAAACCCTACAAACTAGAAGAGAGTGGGGGTCAATATTCAATATCCTCAAAGAAAAGAATTTTCAACCCAGAATCTCATATCCTGCCAAACTAACCTTCATAAGTGAAGGAAATATAAAATTTTTTGCGAACAAGCAAGCACTTGGAGATTTCATCACCACCAGGCCTGCTTTACAAGAGCTTCTGAAAGAAGTACTACAAACAGAAAGGAACAACCGGTATCAGTCATCCCAAAAACTTACCAAAATGTAAAGAGTATCTCCATAATAAAGAATCTGTATCAACAAATGGGCAAAATAGCCAGCTAGTATTAAATCACAATACTGAATTCAAAAATATTAATATTAATCCTAAATTTGAATGGATTAAATGCCCTAATTAAAGACACAGACAGGCAAATTGAACAAAATGTCAAAACTCATTGGTACGCTGTATCCAGATTTATCTCATAAGCATCAACACACAAAGATTCAAAACAAAGGGATGGAGGAAGATTCACGAAACAAATGGAGAGTAAAACAAAAAACAAAAAACAAAAAAAAAAAACCAAGAGTTGTAATTTTTGTCTCCGACAAAATAGACTTTAACTGTAACAAAGACTAAAAGAAACAAAGAAGGATATCACATAATGGTAAAAGAATCAATGCAATAACAGGCGTTAATGATCATAAATATATATGCACCCAATATAGGAGCACCCATATACATAAGACAAGTTCTAAATGAATTGTAGAGACTTGGACTCCCACACAATAATGGCGGGAGATCCTGACACCACATTGTTAATATTTGACGGATCAATGAGATAGAAAATTAATAGGAACATTTATGATTTGAATTTAGACTTGGAATAAGTAAACTTAGTGAATATCTATAGAATTCTTCACCCCAGATTTCCAGAACATACATTTTTCTCAGTATCATATTACACCTATTCTGAAAGTGACTATATAATTGGAAGTAAATCACTCTTTAGCATTTGCATAACATGTCACAGACTTAAATGAAATATTGGTTGGCTGTTTGTTATTTTCTTCCCTTATTCCTCCTGTCTCTGTTGTTAAGTACAATTATCGGTATAAAAGAGATCTTTAATACTTATTCCTAGATTGTATTGCAACCTGGGCAATAGAGCAAGAATCTTGTTCTCTCTCCCCCTTTTTCTTTCTTCTTGTTTCTTTCTCTCAAAAAAAAAAAAAAAAATGAAACAGTCCTCTAAAGCTCTTATATTTTCATTTTCATTCAAATGTTCAAAATGCACATCTTTCCTTTATTCAACCAAATATTTATTGAATGAATCACATGCATTGTTCTAGGAGTTCGAGATTCAATGATGAACTAAACAAAGACTGAACTCATGAACCTCACATTCTACTTGGGGGGCAAAGGAGAGAAATGTTAAACATAGTAAGTAATTATTATAATCGAAAGAGAAAATTATATGTAAACAAGAAAAAGTAGAACAGGATATGAGGCATTTGGAGTGATACACTGAGGACAATTATGGTGTAAAATAGAGTGGTCAGTGTAGCCCTTGCAGAGAAGGTGACATTCAACAAAGTTTTAAGGAGGAAAGAAAGTTAGTCTCACAGGAGGAAGAATGTTACAGGCAGAAGAAACAAATAGCAAAGGGTTGTAGCATCCTAGCATGTTTGAAGAGCCCAGTGTGGCTAAAGATTTAGGAATTTGCTTTAATTAATTAATTAATTAATTTACTGAGAGGGAGTCTTGCTCTGTTTCTCAGGCTGTAGTGCAGTGGCATGATTTTGGTTCTCTACAAGCTCCACCTCCCAGGTTCAAGTGATTCTCCTGCCTCAGCCTCCCGAGTAGCTGGGATTACAGGCACCCACCACTATGCCTGGCTTATTTTTGTATTTTTAGTAGAGACGGAGTTTCACCATGTTGACCAGGCTGGTCTAGAACTTTTGACCCCAAGTGATCCGCCCTCCTCGGCCTCCCAAAGTTCTGGGATTACAGGTGTGAGCCACAAAGCCTGGCCAGGAATTTTCTTTTGAAAGTCTGACAGAAACTTACAACAAATCACTTTTCAAATTTGTGTTTATGCAACTCTTTGAGATTTAACCATATTTGTACTATTTTTATGTGTCACACAGGCCTCTATGAGGCAATTTGGAGCCTTTCTAATATATACATGTGTGCATGTAAATATGTACAGTGAAGAAAGCGTGGAGAAAAGTGTGCTTTATGCATTTGATGTCAGCTAGCATTATGACTATTTTCATTAATATTATTGATTTTATATGAAGATTTTATTTCCATAGTTTTGTTTTAGGGTTTTTTTGTTCACTCTTTTCTGGTTTTGTACTCCATACAGAAAGGATTAGTAATTATTCCAGAAAGGATTTTAGGTCACTTACAAGCAAAATCTTTTGGGAGGATATCCCCCCAAAAAGGAGCAAAAATGAAGTGAAGTGAGGAAAAAGACTTAAAATGCACATCATAATATCCACATACCACTAGTTTTTCCCTAAGCTTGCTAGTGGACAGTCAAAAGGAAAAATCTTGTAATTCAATTGATAACATATATTTTTAAAAACCTATGTATATAGAAAAAGTATTTTCTATGTTCTTTGTAATAAGACCATACATACATTTCTCCTGGGGATTCTCAAAAAAACAATATGATGTGACAAAATGCTATTTTAAACAGTTTTGTCATAGATATGAACATAGAGAAAAAACGTTTCATGGGAAAGGCGGTTTAATTCAAGTCCGCATTTGATTGTCTCAAGCACCTCTGGGAAAGGCATGAAATACACATGAAATGATATTTGTTGTAGCAAAAAAAGAATCTCATTTTCTCACTTACAATGTCACATAACCACATGTTTACAAACCCTACAAATTACATGTCTGTCCCTTGTTCCATATTAAGATCCTGAATTCAAACCAGGGAAATTTGGATGGCATTGTCAGTTTTGTTACATGTCTTTTTAAGAATGCTTGAGAATGGGAGGCTGGAGCACTGGTACTGGCAAGCTGCTGAGCCTCAGTACCATAGAGTGCAGGAGCCGTAGCATCATGACCAAGGTCAAATTGAAAGGCTTAATTTTCTCATTGTCCCATTTTTACCAAACTTGTGTCATTTAGTGTCATGGGAAATACTTAATATCCTCTGTGTATGTGGCCAGGAGAAACAACATATTAACATTTAAAAATACATGTAATAAGCACATATAATTAGAACATAATCTAATTTTTAAAAATCAGAACATAAAATCAGTGGCTGTAGAGCTGCTGCAAGGCAGCATTATGATTAAAAAGTTACAATTTAAGAATCTCCACCTACTGATGACACTCTTAAAAGTCATTTTGAGAGTGCAGGAATTTTTTAGTGGTTTTAGAGTATGCATTTGGTATGGTGTCCATTATATATTTATCATGATGTGTAATGTTTACTTCACTCTCATCTCTTAATTATGTTTCCGGTGTTAGATTTATATGAAAATCAGTGAAAATGTCTACTCACTGACCATATGAGTGACCATATAAGTTTTGTTTGTCATAAGGACACAGATGACCAACTATAAGATAATGAGTATACGAGATAATAGTGAAAGAATAAATGGGAAATTCTGAAGAACATGATTTCCAGTGGGGAAACCGTGACACATAATAAGTAGTGCATAGCCTCTGTGAGCCAGGGGTGAGTGATTTCAGATGGCTGTCTGGCTAGTCTTCACAAATACCCATTACTTGAAATAATGCATAGCAAGTGGAGATCTTCACACCTTTGACAGCTAACCATGAGTAATGATTTGTGGTACCACTGCAAACCAGTAAAGGGCAGCACCAGCCAGCAGTTTTCTAACATCAAACAATAAAGCCTAATTGTTATTTCAAGTTGTAAAAAAAAATGATTGACTTTGTTCAACATAAAGGTATTTGCTGCAAATTATCTACTAGTGCTGATAGGTTAACTTTATTTATTGATTGATCTGATTTGATTTTATGGAGACAGAGTTTCATTGTATTACCTGGGCTGGAGTGCAGTAACGCAATCTTGGCTTACTGTGACCTCTGCTTCCCGGGTTCAAGTGATTCTCCTTCAGCACGTGATAGGTTAACTTTAATATTATCTTAACACGCACAAAAATTTTTAATTAACTTGACCATTTGTCCTGTCAGAATCAGTTGGTCCTTACAGAACTTATAGAGAGACAAGAAACTAAAGATTTTTCCGTGGCTGTTTTGAGAAGACCTAACAAATGAAATATTTTCTGACCATCTAAATTTTGCCATCCAAAATATAGCATTGAACACCATAAGCATCCTAACACTTCACTAATTAAAACTAAAAGACTAATCACATTCATTGAAACATCAATTGATACAATTGTAAACCAAATAAATTCTTTTTCAGATATCATTTCAGTTCATGACTTGAACTCAAATTCTTCTGAAGGGGAAAACTCCTTGTAATATATTTTACGCGTTGCCAGAGCTTTCTGATTAAATTAATTTGTTACCAAACTACGCTAAAAGTTGGAGGAGGGAAGATGTTTATCCTAAGTGATTAAAATGAGTCAGAGGGAGGAAGGAGGTGACAGCCCCAGGCTTGGAGACACATTTCACTTTAATTTTCTTTCACTGGTGGGTTATAAACATGATCAATAACTTTTTTTTTTGTCTCCTCAACTTTTTTTTTTACTTCTTAAAAATGTTTTGTAGAGATGGGTGGAGGAGGGTGGGGTTTCTCTCTATGTTGTCCAGGCTGGTCTTAAACTCCTGCCTCAAGTGATTCTCCTGCCTCAGCATCCCACAGTGCTGGGATTACAGGTGTGAGCCGTGGCACTCAATTGATGTAAGGACTGTAATGGCCTTAAAATATTCTAGAATAGCCATTAGGAAATATGGGTAGATTGTGGGCTTTCTTATAGCAGACATATGTCTATGGTGACTGACTGCCCTGATGTGACCTCCAACTCATCTATTTTAAGATCTACATGATCTCCACAAGTGACTTCATTTTTTCTGAACCTGTTTTTGATGTGTAGAATGTGGATACTATATAACTCATACAGTTTCTAGAAGGTTAAGTTAAATGGCCTATGTCCATAAAAATGTTATTTAACATAAATATATCAGGCAAATCAATTATAGAATACATTCTATAACTTTTGTCACTTTGGATCGTATAACAACGTATGGAGCAAACAAGATACTACATAAACCTTATTTAGTAATGCAAATATAATTACTGTATTTACTTATAAATTATCATATCAAAATAAAAAGCGTGATGCATAATCATTTTCCTTTTTAAAAAAGCATAAATAATAATTTTTTAAAATAAATGACAGTTTTATTTAGTGGGAAATCTTTGCTGATCTTTGCAATTTATTGGTTGTACCTACTTCCAGAGAAACTAAGAAAGGGGTTAGTGCCACAGCTCTTTTGCAAGGACCCATCAGCGTCATCTACCTTCTCTAGTCCTGCCTTGCCTTATCACATTCCTCTTTCAGTATGCACTTCTGGACTATGTCCTGCTCAGCGGCAATTAGTATGTCTTATAAAATTTGTGAAATTTTTGCAACATGAAATAGCTTCTGACAGAGTAATTTTCAAATTGCCCCATTAAGATCCACATCATGGATAGTAGATTGCACCTCTATAGTAGTTATCCCATTACCTGGTCTTTCTTTCTGTCCTAGTAATAGAATTTTAGCTGAGGATATTTCCCAGCCTTGCTTAAATAGTATGTAAAACTTCCAGGAAATCTCTTTAAAGGATAGGAGTCCTACTTTCCTTTTTTCTCCTTCCCTTTGAAATGTTGATGGGAAAGTCGGAGCTAGAACAACTGCCTTGAACCATGACATGGAAACCATTCTTTGAGGTCTGCAGAACAAATGAGAAAGAATCCCGTCTTCATGATGTAGCAGACCATCATATTAGCCCTTGACTATTCTGCTTGGATGGTTATGTGAGATTTTTTGGGTCTTGTTGAAGTGGCCAAACTGCATACCATACCATAGTTTCTATGACTTAAGCACAGAATCCAGATAAATCACAGCCAGGCAGAGCAATCGCTACTTACCAGAACTATAACAAATCATTTCTAAGTTATTATAGTAAAATTGTTTCTAAATACTAGTTCTATCATTTGGACCTTCTAACATACATGGTAACTTAATTTGCTCTTTTTCCTTCAAGTCCTTTAAAATTAAAAAGAGAGAAAAAAAAATTTTCCTATACTGGGTTCCTCACTTTCAAAAAAGTTACTTATTTAGTCTCGTATGATAAAGACATAAAGGAAAATAAACGTTGTATCTTTTCACAATAAACATATTCTAGACTCTCTGACCAGTAAACATTGATTAGAAAACATTTTCCCATGAAAGATAATAATGAAAGGCTTCCTACTATAGCCTTGCTCTTTGACTTGGCATTTTGCCCGTCTTTAAAGTCATCTTCTGGTTAGTTCTGTACCCATGTGATGGGTCATCAAATACAGTTTGTACAGCATGACCTTAACCACAGTGACCCCTGTCAGTGATTTATAATCAGATTATTACGATCTCAACTACTCATACAGCTTTGAGTATCTGAACACCTTTAGCCAGTGAGTATTAAAGTGAACAATTCCAGGAGGCTGGGAGTGCAGTGAAACCCTTGTGGGCTTTGCATTCAGGTGTGTCTGGATTTCAATCCTGGTGTTGACACTTACTGCCCTATTTCCCCTGGGTTAAACCCTTGACTTCTCTCAGTCTGTATCTGTAAATGAGGGTAATAACATCTATTTCACAGCCTAGTTGAAAAGAGTGCTTCATTCCTTGTAGGTGCTCAATAAATGTTGACTCTTTGGCCCCTACATCATTGTTCTGACATAACATCCACAGGTGAGCATGAAATATTTGACCCCTGTTTCTGGGGACTTATTCAGTGTATTTACCTATTGTCAATATTGAAGTGTATTACTGGCCTTTCTCATAGAAGCTGGAGCACCCACCCCCTTTTTAATTATAATGAAATCCACGAGGAATGGAAAAGGAGCAACCGGAGGCTTTCAGATATGCCATAGTCTAAGCAGTTAACTTCTTAGCTCCTCCCCATCTTTTCCACCTCATCCTTGTTATCTTTTGGAGACTTTGGAACAAATTTCGTTGAAGGCTTGGGCTTCTGTGACAAGGATGTCTTTGAGAAGGTCAACCGCAACTCAGCCCACCTGGACGTTGTGTAAGTGGGAGTCAGGAGACCTGTAGCATCCATTTCCATCCTGCCACCGAATAGGGGTGCGAACCTAGGTAACGAAAGATGGGCAAAGAAGGGAGGGGAGTGTCGCATACTGGGGTCTGTTGGGGGGGACTAGGGGAGGGACAGCAGGGGGTAGGGAGGTTGGGGAGGGATAACATGGGGAGAAATGCTAGATATAGGTGACAGGGGGATGGAGGCAGCAAACCACATTGCTATGTATGTACCTATGCAACAATCCTGCATGATCCGCACATGTACCCCAGAACCTAAAGTACAATAAAAAATATATAAATAAATAAATGAATAAATAAATAAATAAGAACGTTTTGAGTGCTTACTATGCACCTTGTCATGTGTTAGACAGTTGGTATCGTTATTTAATTTCATCTTCCCAAGAGGCTTGTGATATAAGTATTCTTACACCCTTTTCAGGTGAAGAAACCAAGGTTTCCTTGCACTAAGTAACCTACTCTGAAATTATTGCATCAGAAATTGAACCCAGCACTGGCTGATTTCAAAGCTCTGTCCCTTTTGCTATGTATAATAAAATGCTGCCTCTTTGACCCAATTGAACCTGTGTTTCCACTGCAAAATGCTATGGGATGGATGTTCCGTAAGGTCCTTTATACTCTCAAGTGCTATAATTCCATCCTCTTCATTCTAAATGTGGGAATATAAAACTTACTAAGCTTTTTAAAGACTTAATAAGTCTTCCTCCAATAAATGTTCACACTATCTTCTACTCAGTATAATTGATACTTTTATATGTAAAAGATATAAAAAGAGTGAATATGTATAATTGGCCATAGGGAGCAAAGAATTAGGTACCTGTTTTCTATAGCCATCATATTTTCAGAAAACTCTTGTTTAAAATCTAAATTCTTTTATTTCTTTATTTTAAAAAATTCTGATTATACAACAGAACACAAATGAAACAATTCCTAATCCATGCTGTGTTGAAAGAAGAAAGGGATTCAACAAGAACAACTGAGCCCAGCAGCAGTCACTATGGGCATGTTACAGCTGAAGGAGCCAGGAGTACAAAAGATCATTACTTTAATTCCATTTTACTCTTCCTGGGTTGGCTAAATAGTCAACACAGCAGCATCTAACACCGAGCTTCCTTCATTTGTCACATACATTTTAAGTTCAAAGATGTGAGTCTCGCAATGATTTGAAAAAAAAAATTATTTGCCTTCTTTGGCGCCATAATGCTTTAACGTTTTTCTCTCTTAAATAGCAAGACCAGTTCTGGAGAGACTTGGCAGATCTATGCTGGAGCTCAACGGTCATACCTGTCGAGCGGCAAATTCAGTTTCCTATTTATGGATACAGCTGCCTTAGTCATAATTGGTAATTCTCCATCTCAGTCATCAAGAAATGTTACATTTGGTTGGGATTTATTATTACTATTCGTTGTCCTTTGTATACCTATTTGAACAAAAAGAGGAGGCAACCCCTTTCTTTTTATTGTCAGTAAGCTTGCCCTTTTGTGAAACACATTAGAATTTGTATTTTGCTTTAGTTTGTAATATAGTGCTATTGGAAGCTGCTGAAAATTAAAGGTATTTAAAAGAGATGCAGAGAACATATTTTCAACTACTCAATAAACTGTAGATGCAGATTCATGATGGAATGGGCATTTAAGTAAAGTGACAGAGGTGCAGAGGTTACAGCTTCTGAGGCAGATGTTCTGTGAAAATGTAACCTGGTCCATTTCACTGCCGTTTCTTTAACAGTACTATTTATGATATACTCTAGCTGACTCACTTTATGGACCATATTTTGCAAATGTAAAGTTTCCCATTTTGATTCCAGGTTTTATTACCACCCGAACCTCCATGGCACAATGCATGATTTTTATGCACATGAGGCTTCCACTGGTGTCATGCATATTGTGAACTTCTGGCAAGGAGAAATGACTCAACTCTCCCATGGAGTTGGAATTGCAGGGCCCCTTACATCACTTCCAAATTTTGCAATTAATCAGCCCCACACATATGTTTTGGGTGTGTACTTTGCGCAAGGGCACAAATACTACAGCATGACTTCTGGGGTAACTTGATTCATTGGCAGCCTACTTCAATTCTCCCTAGCTTACACCCAAGCTTTGACCTAATTAAGCATGTATTAATACTTGGTGCTTAAAAAAAGAAAATTTATTTAAACAGTGTGTAAACAAAAAGTAAAAGAAAGGGCTCTGCCTTCTCCCCTTAGTCTGTCATTCCTGCTTCTAACACTGAAGGTTCTCTGGGCCCAGGCATTCAGACATGTTCAGATAGCTGTAAAGAGGAAGGCAGGTGATGTGAATAATCTCTCTGAGATATGACAGTGGTGCTGGGCTATCAAATTTGTTTGCTTTGCTTCTTGTTTTTATGATAAAGTCAAATGAGTTTCAGGTGAGTCTCAAATTATGGTCTGAGCTAGTTAAATGTGCTCCATAGCAGCCCTAAACCTGATGGGAGCTCTCTTCTGAGGTCCATGAGTTCTGTTGACATTTAGGCTAACCCTTTGACAAGAATATTGCCAAGTAGTAAGCTAACATTTTGGGGATCCATTTTCCTTCTCATTGGATGAGCAAGTAATGGCAGTGAGGCAAGGATGGAGGACTTCACTACAAGGATAAATCTTGATCAGGGTGGGGTGGGGGCGGGGCTGCTGCAGTTCACATCCTGTTTGTTCAGTTAAGGGCACTGAGAGCCAGCTTCATTCTCCTTGGCATCCCCTGTCAGAACCACAAGGAGGAACACATAACAGTCATCTGCAGGGGAAATTTCTTACCACATAAGCTGATGCCTCATTACTCTTTCTCTTTAAAACCATGGTCAGCCAACAAACATGAAAAAATGCTCATCATCACTGATTATTAGAGAAATGCAAATCAAAACCACATTGAGATGCCACCTCATGCCAGTTAGAATGGCGATCATTAAAAAATCTGGAGACAACAGATGCTGGAGAGGATGTGGAGAAATAGGAACACTTTTACACTGTTGGCGGGAGTGTAAATTAGTTCAACCATTGTGGAAGACAGTGTGGGGATTCCTCAAGGACCTAGAAATAGAAATTCCATTTGACCCAGCAATCACATTACTCGGTATATATCCAAAGGATTATAAATCATTCTACTATAAGGACACATGCACACGAATGTTCATTGCAGCACAGTTTACAATAGCAAAGACCTGGAACCAACCCAAATGCCCATCGATGATACACTGGACAGGGAAAATGTGGCACATATACACCATGGAATATTATGCAGCCATCAAAAACAATGAGTTCGTGTCCTTCGTAGGGACATGGATGAACCCGGAAACCATCATTCTCAGCAAACTGACACAAGAACACAAAATCAAACACCGCATGTTCTCACTCATAGGCAGGTGTTGAACAATGGGAACACATGGACACAGAAAGGGGAGCACTACACACTGGGGTCTGTTGGGGGGAAATAGGGGAGGGACAGTGGGGGATGGGGAGTTAGGAAGAGATAGCGTGGGGAGAAATGCCAGACATAGGTGAAGGGGAGGAAGGCAGGAAATCACACTGCCACGTGTGTACCTATGCAACAATCTTGCATGTTCTTCACATGTACCCCAAAACCTAAAATGCAATTAAAAAAAATAAATAAAAAATAAAGGCAGTTGTCACTACCACCATCCTTATAAAAGCCACTGAGAAAATAGTAATGGGATTTCGTCTTACTGTTTATGCTCCTCACTCAGTTAAAGCCCTTCTCACTTCTCACCAAACCCAGTGTCTCTCAGCCAGTCAATTGGCTGCCTCTGGAATACTTTTCTTTCCTAACCTATTTTCCATTATAATCTTTTTAACTCTGCTCCTCTTTTGCCTTCAACAGATTTTTATGACTGCATTGCCTTTACACTCTTCTTTCACCCCATATAAATTTAAAGAAAATGCCCTTACCCAATCCTGATTTTACCTGGTAGACTCATGGGCCTTCTTTCGGAGACCCTACTGGCTTCTATTAAGCTAGGTTTGCAGTTGTTTCCCTGACAAAAACTACTGAATGAGGCCTTCTGTCCAACAGGCAGAATTACATGCTCTTACCCGAGCTTGCCTGTTGGCCAAGGATAAAACTGCAAACATTTACACAGCTAGCAGATATGTTTTTTGGGTTGCTCATGATTTTGGAATATTCTGGAAATAGAGGATTTCTAACCTCTTCTGGACTGCTCATCAGAAACAGAGACTTTTCTTTTTTTTTTTTTTTTTTTTGTCATTTCTTGATACCATTCAAGTTCCTAAGGCTCTGACCATAATTAAAATTCAAGGCAACTCCTTTAGACATACCAAAAATAGTAAAGACGAACACAGAGCTGATCGTACCACTAAGTCTGCAGCCTTAAACAGCACTGCCTCTTTTGTTATGCCTGTCTTAATCCAGGCTCCATCCTTATATCGTGTTTCTTCTAAAAATATCTCAAAAAGAAATCTCAAAAAATGTCCTCAGATCTTAAAAAGGAAAATTAGACAAAACAAGGTTATAATCCCAGATCTCAACTATGGGCTAAACCTAACAGACATTCAGTCCTTCTAGAAAATTTATCAAGAGTCACTCTTACTTTTATATGTAAAACCAGCACTAGAGTTCTGCCCAAAGGGTTCAATGGTGTAAACAGTGCTGTGGGGGATTCTCCCCTTTGATTGCTTCTCAAGCTAATACATTAGGCAAAATTCACCCTTTATACAATGCAGGGAAGTCCTTAAGGGCTATCCTAGGCAAATTCCCATTGCAAAAGGGGCCTTTCTGAAACTGACTGCTTGACTTTATCCAACTTTCCCTTTCTCAGTGATACAAATATGTACTTGTCATGACAGATATGTAGTTCTACTGGAGCAAAGCTTTCCCCTGAAGACAAGCCACAGTGATGTCTGTAGCCAAAGCACTTCATGAGAAAATTATCTCTACTTGTGGAGTCTCCACCAAGTTCCATAGTGATCAGGGAACTCGTTTTACTGGCCATGTATTAAAACGGGTTAGTCATGTTTGCCCTATTCTACAACATTTCTGCGGTGCTTACCACACCTAATCATTTGGGCTTGTGGAATTAACCAAGAGAATATTAAACTCAATTGGCTAAAATTACAAACAGCTTCAATCTGCCCTAGCCTAAAGCTTTCTCTGGTTTTGGTAATGGTAAAGTCCATCCCCATCAGAAAACATTGCTTTTCCCCTTTTAAGATGGTCACAGGCCAATCCATGTATGTAACCAAAGAAATGTTTTCCCCCACTCAGATACAAGGAGATTTTCTGACCTACTGCCAAGTCCTAGAGGAAGGCTCTAAAGATTAACAAATGATTGTGAATCCCTTTACAGTCATCAATTAGGAGATGAACTCCAATATTACCATGTCCAGCCTAAAGACTTCGTATATTAGAAGAGATACTGGTGAATGACTTCCTCCAATCCCACTAAAAAGGTCCATTTCAAGTACTCTTAGCTAACCCATTGCACTGCTAACGTACAGGTCGTTAACTCCGGGATACACATATCTCACCTAAAACTGACACCAGACTCAGCTGAGAACTGGAATTCAGCCTCAATATCTGACACTAAGCTTAGGTTGACTAAAGCCTCAATGCCAAGAAAAGGATGACAACTGAGGTAGACTGCCCTTTCACAAAACTCGAGGCCTGGATGAATCAGTGTTTGTATTTACCTTATAATAGTCATTGTTCTCACCATTTTAGGAGTTTTCACAATTGTTACTGATATCCAGTGTAAAATAGAACACTTATCTTTGCCTTACTTATTCAAATTAACATGCCCAGTGTTTATGATTACTTTGTAACTATTTCTATTACTAAAACATTAGCAATCTTGTCTATCCTGGATATCTTACGTTGTGGTAAGGTAGTTTCCTGTATTCCAACACTTAGTTGCAAAGTCATAAGCCTTTGCAAAACTATAAGCCTTCTTGTCTGGTTAAACTTTTTTTGTTGTGAATGGTTGTGTTGATTAGAATGGTTCAAAATAAATTTTACTCTCTTCTTTATAACTTTCCCTCTGTCTCACTTCATAGACTGACATGTTAACACTTTGGCTAAGCTGTCCTAAAGTGTTGCCACCAAAAGAAACCTATCAGATTGTTAGATTCACCAATAACTTCCCAAATTCATTCATGATAAACATGTGACATTGATAATACTTGTCACTGACTTCCTACGTATCCTTAACATCACCACTTATCTGGATCAACTGCTTTCTCTGTTGACTCTGGGTCCAGTTGCCTCAAGACCCAAATATTACCACCCCTTGGTTTAATTTGTCCCATATTATTAATGTTAGAAACCCATTCTATACCGGTAGACCTCCCCAATCTTTAAACTACTGGATAGATAAATATAGTGTAGATTGAATGAAGAAAGATATGTCCGTACTAGTCAAATGATTCATGATTCAATTCAATACTGTCAACATTTACCATGAGTAAATTCATTAGTGAACACACCCTTAAGGGCATGGTTTGTGCCTTCATCAGGCTTTGTGTTTATATGTGACATAGGGTCTGATCTGCCTGCATAGGAATGGGCACATCATTGCCTCAATAGCTTACACATAAAAGGTTCAGGCTTGCTTACGAAAAGACTCTCTTTCTCTCTTTATTATAAAACTAAAAGGTCTATGTTAACAGTATGTAAAGATAATATAGGTAGAAACATTCTAGAACTATTACTTCTAAGTGCTTGGGTTGATGTTACTAGAGCTGTGATTCAGAAACATATCCACTACCATTGGTTAGATAGCTAATGACACTGCAAAAAGCCTTAGAGCTCAACAAAAAGTCTCTGAACTCCCTGGCTCAAGTAATGCTAGATATTAGAATTGCCTTGAATTTTCTCCTAGCCAAACAAAGAAGAGTCTGTACAGTGGCCCACGTAAATGGTTACACTTACATCAACACCTCAGATAAAGTAGAGGTTCCTATAAAAAGAATTTCCAAACAAGCGCAATAGTTATGAGATATACAAAGTACTGACCCCCTCTATCTATTTAGTAGGCTTCCTGTCAGACTGGAGAACCCTTTTTGAGCTGACGTTCAAGTGCTTGTTATAGTCACAGTCTTCATCATACTTTTCTTCCTAATAGTTAAATTCCTTGAGATATACGTACTCAATTGTTGTAAGTCTACTGTTAAAACCAGAATTTATGGCAGCATAAGGTATACAAAACTGATAGATAAAATAAACCTGTAAACCTAGCTACAGTCTCATCCTTACAGTGCTGTCCTGGTGCAGGAATGTGTATATGTAGAAAGACAGCTATGCTAGTTAAAGTAAGTGTTACAATCTCCCATAAATAGAGAGTTTTAGCTGTGACCCTAATGCCTATAACTTTCCTGTGTAACTGGAGTCTGTTAAGCATTTCACTAGCTTGTTTACTATGTCTCTGCAAAACATTTTAATAATTTTCCTGCCAGATTGCAGTTTTCTCCCACCTCCAACAAAATATTTTTTAACCTGTCTACCCTTTTCTCCTGCCTGGCCTGAGTTATTCAATTAGCTATAAGTCTTTCTGCCACATGGGTCCCTTCAAGGGACTTGATATGCTCAGGACAGGTAGCCATGCCATCCTGGCACCTATATGGGACATGCTGTAAATTGGTCATGTAGGCTGCCTACAGCAGGTTTCAACTAACAGAAAAAACAATGAATATGTATTCCAACAGATAGACAAAATGAACTCCCTGTGGCTAAAATGAGACCTAGCAAAAAACAGAATCTCATTGTTAGCAAAATGGAGGATCAGTCACACATAGCTCACACATAGCTCAGTATTTTTAATTGCTCTAAGATTTCTCTCTGGTATTTAAGCAAAAACAAGCTTCTGAAAAGCATTTCTGAAACAACTACAACAGCAAAATTTCCCAACTGATCTTGATAGACCGCTAATGCCAGTAAACACTCCCCAAACCCCCAACCTGCACCTTTCAGTCCTGCCATAACTCCAATATGGACAGAGGACTGGTCCTTTATTGATAAACAGCCACAAACCTCAAGACAGTTTTGAGAAATTTACAGAGACAGTGCACAAACTATCTTTGCATCCTATTGGCTCTTTTTGATATAAAATACCAAATGCCACCTCATTTTCCTGCTAAAACCCTACACCAAAGTGAATGTGTGCAGGCACTTGACTTCCCTCATGAATATTCATAGATTTCCCCTAACCCTGCTTAAATATGCAAGTAAGGCTGACTCTGTAAGATATGTATCAGTACCCCTGACATTTTGCGGAAAATGCAGTTTTGATTTTCCCTGAAAGGGCATTTCCCAATCTGTGGATTACTTCTTGCTCTAAATAAAGTATCTTTTCTTTCCACTGTTCATAGATCATAGATGAGACTTTGGGCCCACACATCAGTGAATAGGAGACGTTTTAAGATGGCATAAAGTATACAAGAAACAAACTGCCAAACTACCTAGGGATGAACCCAGCTATTTGGTTTGGTTTTGTATCATGAGCAAGGAGAAAGGGTAAAGTGGTTGCTACAGACACTGATTATCTGATCATGTGGTCATGAAACAAGAATAACCACGGCAGGAGGAGAAGGAACACCTTCAACCCTGGGGAGTCAAGAGTAGAAGGAGAAAAAATTAAACTCTTGTTTCTCACTTGTGGGACATTTGGGCTGGCCCTGTCAACCCGCAATGCTTTGATTATCATCTTGTTCTAGGCTATCACCACTGCTCTTAACCTAAGTAATGGGTACCCCCGCTTAACGAAACTTTTCTTAAGAAAACCTTAACCTGATATATTTTTTTTTGAAAAGGATCTTATTTTTTATTTCTATAGATTTAGAGGGTACAAGTGCAGTTTTGGTTCCATCTGGGCTTCTAGTACACCCATCACCCAAATAGAGTACATGGTACCCAGAAGGTGTTTTCTTGTCCCTTACGCTCCTCCCACCCTTCCACCTTTCCAAGTTTCCAGAGCCTACTGCTGCACTCTCCACGTCCCTCTGTACACGACTTGTTGATGTTACAGGTAGGCAGCCACTGCCCAAGATAAAGTTCTGTACACTAATATAGTTTCCTTTAGCCACATCTTTTCAGATATGGATGTCTCTATTACTGTCAAGGAAAAGAAAGACTCTCTTGCATATTTTGCTTAAGCCCGTAGTCACCCCTCTGAATTATATGACTTGCTGGACCTGTCAACTCCGTAATCCTCCTGGCAAACACCATTAGCTATTACTCTGAACACTTCATAAATAGATTTATTCTCATAGGAAATCTATTCTCTGCACTACAAAATGCTGCTGAGAAAAAAGAAATCAGACATAAATGGAGATGTACACCTCAAATATATCTAAAGATTCAATGCAATTCCTTTCAGAAGATCAGTCTTCTTTATTTTTGGTACTAATTGAAAAATAAATCAGAAATTTACAATAAAAATCAAAGGTTTCAAAATATTCAAGACAACTATGAACCAGAAAAACAGTGTGGGGAATATACAAAATCCCATAACTTAATAAGAAATGTGTATTAATCAAGGCAGTGTAATATTGGTATGAGAGGAACAAAAGCAGAAACATGCACAAATGTTCAGTTGATTGAAGATCAAGGTTATGATATGGCTTAAGAAAGAAAGCACAGTCTTCAAATAAATTGTGAATGTTTAATTTTATATCATTGTGTTTATGGGTGTGTATATACACACACACGTGAACTATGAATTGATTCCATATCTAAATAAAAATGATAGGCTGGGTGAGGTGGCTCACATCTGTAATTCCAGCACTTTGGGAGGCTGAGGCAAGCGGATCATCGGAGGTCGGGAGTTCGAGACTAGCCTGGCCAACATGGTGAAATCCTGTCTACTAAAAACACAAAAAGTAGCCGGATGTGGTGACAGGCACCTGTAATCTCATCTACTTGGGAGGCTGAAGCAGGAGAATTGCTTGAACCCAGGAGGCGGAGGTTGCAGTGAGTTGAGATTGTGCCACTGCACTTAAGCCTGGGTGACAAGAGGGAAACTCCACGTCAAAAAAAAAAAAAAAAAGAAAAAGATAAAAAAGGAAAAAATACTTAATAGATGAAAATACAAACCAAATAAACCTTTCACAGGAAAGAACAGCCATTTCGCAGCAAAGAAAACTTATAGGGTTAGTAAAACTATGAAGATATAATCAATTTTACTAGCAATTAAGGAAAGTCTAAAAGAGATAATATTTTAACAAATACATTGACAAAAATGACAAAGTCTGGCAATACTATGTGCTAAATAAGGTATAAAATAATCTGTTATACAGTATAACTGCCATTGGATGTGTTAATCAGCACATTTATTTTTGAAATAAATTTCCTGTTGCTAAGGCATTATCCACCCACTTGGTAACCCAGAAATTTCACATCTAAGTATGTAGCCAGCAGACTCTTATGTACATCAAGAGTTAAGTACAAGACATAATAAAACTCTTTAGAATGGGAAGGGAAAAAACCTATGAACACTCCAACTGCTCAAAAATAGAAAAAAATAAGTGATTGTATATTTCCATACATAATGAATTATTACATGAAAAGTGAATAAATGAGCTACAGTCACACAAAATTACATGGACATTGTCAGTAATATAGGGGATGAAAAAACAGTCCCAGAAGATTATTGCACATTTTAAAAATGGTCTAAAATTCAAAGCTATGGTCAAAGTATAAAATGATATTGTTAAATAAAACATATGGATAGAATTTACTTTTTGGATAGAGAAAAGGGTGAAAAATTAAAAATAGTTGGGCCATGGATTTATCATTATTGAATTGTGTACATTATTATAAGTGACAATGACCCGAAGACTATGATTAGCTTAATTCTTTGGAAGTAAGTTGACATCAATGCAAGGACTAAAACCAGGAGGTAAGAAAATAAATTAAAACACACATTTAATAACTTAGCCAGCCAATGTAGTAACTTTGATGGAATTTAAAGGATTATTAGATGATAATGATATTATTGATGCTACTGATGTGTATGATACTAAAAAGTGACACTGCTACTAATGTTTATAAAATGATACAAACCCACCCAGGGTTTAGACTCGAAAGATTTTAAATTTAGGATGAGTCAGTTATTCCATGCCCCATATCTTCCTATCTTATATTTGACAAAATTGTAAATATATTTTTAAAAATTTCCTCATTTACATCACATCTATATCTATAGACTCCATAAAAAATAAACACAAAACATAACAAAAGAACAAATTTTTGGATAATCTGTAAACTTTGCCACTAACCTGTGCATTGCCACAATCACACTGCTCTGTAGATTCCAAAATTCCATTACCACAAGTTGCAGCTTTTCCTTGGGAAGTCATTTTTGAAATTGTTTTATCCTGAAAACATTTAAATTCAGGCTGCAGAACTATCTGTTTAAATCCATCCATGCTGCAACTGCTAAAAAACTTCATACCATTGGATCTTCTAAAATTAAATTGTACTTCTTAGATAAATGGACTAAAAGAATCAAAGTAATACTTTTCAATAAAGTGCTATGAACTCTGAACTACTTCACTTAGAGAAGAGCCCAAAGGAGAAAATAGTGCTTTTATTTTTAATACAGATGGTAAACAAAAAATAAATTATTTTCTATTGTAATTTGATATGAGAGAGTAAAGAAAGTTCAAATGGCAACACATTTAATAACATTTGGCAGACAATCAGCTCCATTTGAGTATATCCTATTATTGTCAACATTAAGGAATAAAAAATGGTTGATTATGTTAATAAAAAATATTTATTCTTTGTTAAAATTAATCAAAAAAGTTATCCCAATACTGAGGTATATAAATTGTACAAACTCTAGATTCCTTTTATTTTGTTTTACTTTTTGTGTTTCTAAACATTTAAGTATACTGCTTAAAGAGATTTTGTGTAATTTAATAATAATCTCAAACTTAAAGAAATAATGCAAATATAACCCAAAAAATAAATTTTGTTTTCTGAGAGGTCAACATTGTGTTCTGCAAACACTACATATGTCTATGTAGTTCTTACAAAGAAATGAGTTATTCTATATCAGCACACTAGACCCTTCAAAATCATGAAATAATATGTTATTGATATCTAATCCTCAGACTCCATTCAGATTTCCCCAAACATCACAATCCTAGCATTTTATAGCAAAATAATCCAGTTTAGAATCAAGCATTGCAAAATTCCCATGTCTCTTTAGTTCTCATGTCTTCTTAGTTTAGTTGCTTTTCAAACTTCTTAGTACCTAAATACTATTTCGCTTAATGATATTGAACAGTTTTTCAATAAATCCAACTAGACTGCTGTAAGGTATATCATAAGCATCCACTTTCCTTCTATATATCATTGAATGTGGAACTATTAAGCACATTTTCTACAACATTCTATCTTTTCTTTAATGTCTTAAATAAGCATATTTGTATCTAATAATATTTCTTAAATCATATTCCAAGAGGTTATACATCAAGGAATCCTAGAAATATTTGTTAAGAGAAAACATAGAGTTGATAAAAACAACTCCTTACATTGCATCAGGGTTCATTATGCACGTAGTTCCCGGACAGTAACAACTGTAGATGTCATCATATGTCAATCCCAGATTAATTCCAAGCAACTGTGCCATAACAACCGAAAAGGCCTCTAAAGTGATTTTCTTTGGATACTAAATAGAAACAAACAAAAACCCAGATTTACTAAGTTCTTATTTATTTATTTATTTATTTATTTATTTATTTATTTATTTTCTCCTTTGATCCTGTCAAATGTTTCTGGCTATACGACATGAATGCAAATGCAAATTTAAAAAACTACTATTTATTTTCTTAGAAATAATTATTTCTAATTATTTACTTAGAAATAAAAATAGGTACAATTTTTTATTCCTTTTAGGTGATATTTTTAATCAAAATGGCATTGACCGAAAATAAGAATAATTCAATCATATTTTTATGACATACTATTGAATTTAATTCCAGCAAATTTCAGAGAACATTCTGAGAAGTATTATTTTAGTAACTACGATATTCCTCAAAAGGACACTTGGAAAAGATATACAGATTTTGGAGAGTTAAACTGGCAATCAGTTTTGACATCAGAAATAATTGGAGAAGAACAATTTTTGAAGCAGAATAATATAATATCTTACAAATAGCATTTCACAAACTTCCAGAAACCTTTCATTATCTCTATATATTTTCCTTTTCTGAACATCATATAGTGAAACTAATACCACATTTAGTCTTCTTATAAGGGTTCCTCTCACCACAGATTTAAGGTTTTTCCACATCTTATTGTGGCTTAATGGCTCATTATTTAAATCACTGGGTGGTATTCCATTGTATGAATGTTCTAAAGTCTGCTTATCCATTCACCTGTTAAAGGATATCTTAGTTACTTCCAATCTGTGGCAATTATAAATTAAGCTAGAAACACTTACGTGCGTTTTTAAATTAATTTTTTAATTTTTTGATGGATACAAGTTTTTAACTCATTTAGATAAATACCAAGGAGGATGACTGCTGGATCATATGGCAAGGGTAAGCTGAGTATTTTAAGAAATTGTAAAACTGTTATCAAAGTGGCTATATTATTTGCATTCCCGTCAACAATAAATTACAGTTCCTGTTAGTCTCACAGAATTTGGTGTTTTTAGTGTACAATCTTGACCATGACTGGTAAGCTACTTTCTTGTCTTTTTCCTGATCTAAGTAGTAATGTATTATTTTCTCACAATAAGTATGTTGTTTCCTGTTTTCTTTTTGATGATCTCTTTAAGTTATATAAGTTCCCCTGTATTTTTAGTTTGCCAAGAGTGTTTATTATAAATAGTCTTGGATTTGTTTTCTTTGAGTCTATTACCATAATTATATATATTTTTCTTTTTCAGCCTATTAATATAATTGAGGACATTATTTTATATTCATATGATAAATCAGCCATGCATATCTGGGATAAATTACATATATATGTCCATTATTATTATATATGTATATTACATATATATATATACACACACACCACACACACACACACACACACACACACAAACAAGGAGATAGAAACTAAAAAATAAAATAATGAAAAAAAATCTGTAACTGTGGAAGAGGATGGAGCAAAATGGCAGAATAGAAAGCTCCACTCAGGATCTCTCTTCCTGCCCCTGACCCCCACCACGGACACCAATTTGAGAACTATCGACACAAAAGAAGTGCCTTTATAAGAACAGAAAAATCAGGTGAGCACAATACAGTACGTAGTTTATTTATTCATTTTTTTGAGACCGAATCTCACGCTTGTCACCCAGGCTGGAGTGTAATGGCACTATCTCTGCTCACCACAACCTCCAACTCCTGGGTTTAAATGATTCTCCTTCCTCAGCCTTCTGAGTAGCTACGAGCACCATCACGCCTGGTTAATTTTTTTTTTACTTTTAGTAGAGACAGAATTTTACCATGTGGCCAAGTTGCTCTTGAAGTCCTGACCTCAGGTGATCTACCCGCCTTGGCTTTCCAAAGTGCTGGGATTACACGCATGAGCCACCACACCTGGCCTCTGGTTTTAATGTCATGTAACTAAAAGAGGTACTGAAGAGGTAGAAAAACCACAGACACCAACCCTCCCCGATCCCATGGCAGCAGTGGCATGGTGCAGAGGGCATTTCTTTGTGCTGGGGATGGGGAGAGTGCAGCAATTGTGAAGCATTGAACTCAGTGTTGCACTGTTATAGCAGAAAACAAAAGTGGGCCAAACTCAGTTGATGCCCACCTATGGAGAGAATATTCAAACCAGTCCTAATCAAGAGAGGAATTGCTGATCCCAGTGGTTGGAACTTGAGTTCCAGCAAGCCTCACTACCGTGGATGAAAGTGCTGATGGGACCTAAATAAACTCGGAAGGCAGTCTAGGCACCAAGGACTACAATTCATAGGTGAATCCTAGTGCTGAACTGGGCCCAGAGCCAGTGGACTAGGGGCACGTGGCCTACTGAGATATCAGCTGGTGTGACAAAGGGAGTGCTGGCATCACTTCACCCCTAACCCCAGTCTGCAGAGCTCACAGCTCCAAAAGAGACTCCTTCCCTCTTCTTGAGGAGGGGAGAGGAGAGTGGGGAGGGCTTTGTCTTGCATCTTGGATACCAGCTCAACCACAGCAGGATAGGGCACCAGTCAGAGTCCTGAGGCCCCCATTTCAGGTCTTTGCCCCTGGATGTCATTTCTAGAAGGAACTCACTGCCTTGAAGGGATGGACCCAGTCCTGAAAAACTTCATCACTTGCTAACTGAAGAGGCCTTGAGATCCGAAAAACTAGCAGGGATACCCAGGGAGTATGCCATGGGACTTGGGTGAACCTGTGAGACTTGCTGGCTTCGGGTAAAACTCAGCACTTTCTCAGCTGTGGTGGCAACAGGACAAGACTCCTTCACTTGAGAAAAGTGGAGGGAAAAGTAAAAGGGACTTTGTCTTGCATGTTACATAGCCCCTCAGCAACAGGGCAGCAGAGCACCAAGCACATTCTCAGGGTCCCTGATTCTGGGACTTGGCTCTTGGGAAACATTTCTGGACCTGCCCTAGGCCAGAGGAGAGCCCGTCCATGAAGGATGTGTCCCATGCCAGGCAGCAGTCACGACCAGCTGACTGAAGAGCCCTTGGGCATTAAAGGAATATTAGCAGTAGTCTGGCAGTGTTCTCCATGAGCCTGTGTTGGTGATGGCAATGGGGTGAGGCTCCTCTGCCTTTGGAAAGGGGAGAGAAGAAAAGGAAGAATGCCATCTTGTGGTTTGAGTGCTAACTCAGCTGCAGTACAATAGAATACCAGGTGGACTTCTAAGGTTTTTTACTCTAGTCCCTGGCTCCTGGATTTCACCTATGGATCCTCCTGTACCTAGGAGATCTCACTACCCTGAAGCAAAGGACACAAACCTGGCTGGCATTGCCAGCTGCTGATTATAAAGCCCCAGGGCCTTCAGCAGATATAGTCAGTAGCCAAGGAGTGGTTACAGTGTTTACAACACACCTTCGGCAAGACCCAAGGTTGTGCTGGCTTTAGGTATGGCCCCACATAATCCTAGTAGAGGTGACCACAAGGATGCTTGTATTGCTCCAGGTGGCTCAAAACAGAGAAATTCTGTATATTTGGAAGAAAGTAAGGAAAGAGAATAAGAGCTTCTGCCTGGTAATACAGATAATTCTTCTGGATCTTGTATGAGACTATCAAGACAGTACCTCTATGAATCTGCAAAACTGCAGTGTTACTAGGTTTGAGGTGTCCCCTAAAGCAGATAGTTACAGCTTGAATTATAACACCAAGGTTTTAAAAATACCTGGAAAGCCTTCCCAGGAAGGAATGGTACAAATAAGCCAAGATTCAGAAGATTACAATAAATACCTAACTCTTCAATGCCTAGACACAGACGAACAACTAGAAGTATCAAGACCACCCAGGAAAACATGACCTCAGTAAATGAAATAAATAAGGCACCAAGGACCAATTCTGGACAAACAGAGATACATGACTTTTCAGATAGAGAATTCACAATAGTGTTGTTGAGGAAACTCAAATAAATTCAAGATGACACAGAGAAGAAATTCAGAATTCTAACAGATAAATTTAACAAAGAGATCAAAATAATTTTTAAAAATCGAGCAGAAATTCTGGAGCTAAAAAATAGAACTAGTATACTCAGGAATGTATTAAAGACTTTTAATAGCAGAATGGACAAGACAGAAGAAAGAATTAGTGAGCTTGAAGACAGGCTATTTGAAAAGACACAGTCAAGGGAGATAAAAGAGAAAATAATAAAAAACAATGAAGCACACCTACAGGATCTAGAAACAATATTAAGTTGTAATCAGGTTAAAATAATGGATTATAAATATTATTTACAAGCCTCATGGTAACCTCAAATCAAAAAACATATGACGGATACACAACAAATAAAAAGTGAAAAATTAAATATTATCAGAGAAAAATACCTTCACTAAAAGGAACACAGGATGGAATGAAAGAAGGAAGGAAGAGAAGACCACAAAACAATCAGGAAACAAATAACAAAATGACAGGAGTAAGTGGCTGAATGGATTAAAAAACAAACAACAACCACCAAACAGAACTCAATAATCTGTTAACTACAAGAAACTACAGTGAAATTACTTCACCTATGAATACACAAAATAGAAGGGATATTAAAGAAAAAGATATTCCATGACAACAGAAACCAAGAAAGAGCAGAAGTTGTTATACTTAGACAAAATAGATTTCTAGACAAAAATAATAAGAGACAAAGAAGGTTACTATATAATGATAATGGGGTCAATTCATCAAGAGAATATATAACAATTTAAAATATATATGCACCCAAACCTGGAGCAACCAGATATATAAAGAAAGTATTACTAGATTAAAAGAGAGATATAGGTCCCAATACAATAATAGCTGGATAATTTAATACCCACTTTCAGCATTGGACAGGTCTTCCAGACAGTAAATCAACAAGGAAGCATCAGACTTAATCTGAACTATAGGCCAAATGGACCTAATATATATTTACAGAACATTTCATCCAGCGACTGAAGAATACACATTCTTTTCCTCAGCAGATGAATCATTCTCAAAGATAGATCATGTATTAGGACAGAAAACAAGTCTTAAAAAATTCAAAAAATTGAATTAACGTCAAGCACCTTCTCCGACCACAATGGAATAAAACTAGAAATTAATAACAGGAGAAATTTTGGAAACTGTTCACATATATGACAAACAATATGCTCCTGAATAACTAGTGGGCCAATGAAGAAATTAAGATGGATGAAGAAAATAATATAAAAGATCAAAGAAACAAGAAGTTGGTCTTTTGAAAAATTAAACTAATTGACAGACCTTTAGCTAGACTAAGAAAAATAAGAGAGAAGATCAAAATAAATAAAATCAGAGATGAAAAAGGAGACATTACCACTGTTACCACAGAAATTCAAAGGATTATTGGTGGCTACTATGAGCAACTATATGCCAATAAAATGAATATCTAGAAGAAATGGACAAATTCTTAGGAACATGTAACCTACCAAGATTGAACCATGAAGAAATCAAAATCATGAACAGACCAATAACAACAGATGGAAGCTATAATAAAATATCTTCCCGAAGTGAAAAGGCCAGGACTTGATCGCTGCACTGCTGAATTCTACCAAACACTTAAGAAGAACTAATACCAATCTTACTCAAACAATTCTGAAAAACAGAGTGGAAAGGAATACCACCAAACTCATTCCATAAGGCCAATACTACCCCGATACCAAAACCAAACAGACACATCAAAGAAAGAAAAATGAAGGCCAATATCTCTGATGAATACTGACACAAAATTTCTTGACAAAATACTAGCAAACTAGATTCAACAGTACATTAAAAAGATCATTCATCATGACCAAGTGTGATTTATCCCTGGGATGTAAGGATGGTTCAACACATGGAAATCAATCAATGTGATACATCATATCAATGAAAATAAAGGACAAAAACCATGTGATTATTTCGATTGATGTTGAAAAAGCCTTTGATCAAATTCAACATTTCTTTATGATAAAAGTACTCAAAAACTTGGTATAGAAGAACCAGGCCTCAAAATAATAAAAACCATATATGACAGACCCACAGCTAGTATCTCACTGGGGAAAAACTGAAAGCCTTTCCTCTAAGATCTGGAATACAGAAAGGATGCCCACTTTCACCACTGTTATTCAACATAGTACTGGAAGTGCTAGTTAGAACAATCAGACAAGAAATAAAGGTCATCTGAATTGAAAAATGAAAAGTCAAATTTTCTGTGTTTGCAGATGATATAATCTTATATTTGAGAAAACCTAAAGACTCCATGAAAAACTATTAGAATTGATAAATTCAGTAAATTTGTAGAGTACAAAATCTACACATAAAAATCAGTAGCATTTCTACATACCAACAGAAAATAATCTGGAAAAGAAAATATAAACTATAATAGCATTTCCAGTAGCCACCAATAAAATTAAATACCTAGAAATTAATCAAAAAGTGAAAGATCTCAGTAATGAAAACTATAAACTATAAAACATTGATGTAAGAAATTGAAGAGGAAACAAAAAATGAAAAGGTATTCCATATTTACGGATTGGAAGAATATTGCTAAAATGCCCATGCTACCCAAAGCAATCTACAGATTCGATGGAATCCCTATCAAAATACCAAGGACATGCTTCACAGAAATAGAAAAAAAAATTCTACAATGTATATGGAACCACAAAAGTCCCAGAATAGCCAAAGCCAAAATAACAAAATTGGAGAAATCACATTACCTGACTACAAATTATGCTACACAGCTACAGTAACCAAAACAGTATAATACTGGTGTAAAACAGACATATAGACCATTGGAACAGAATAGAGAACCCAGAAGCAAATGCACACAGCTACAGTGAACTCGTTTTTGACAAAGTTACCAAGAACATACACTGGGGAAAAGACAGTCTCTTCAATAAATGGTTCTGGGAAAACTGGATATCCATAGACAGAAAAATTAAACTGCACTCCTATTTCTCATGATTTCCAAAATTCAAATAAAAATAAAGACTTAAATCTAAAACTTCTAACTATTTAACTACTAAAAAAATTAGAAAAAGTAGAGAAATTCATGAAAGGATGAATCTGTTCATGGATTAAAGGATTAATGGGCTATAATAAGAGTGAGCCTTGTGGCTTTATAAGAAGAGAAACAGAGACCTGATCCAGCATACTCAGCTCCCTTACCATGTGACACCCAGTGTCACCTTGCAGTGTCCTCATCAGCAACAAGCACTCACCGGATGTGGCCCCTTTCCCTTAGAATTTGCAACCTCCACAAATACAAAGGATAAATTTCTCTAAAATTATACATTTTAAGGTATTTTGTAATAAGCCACATAAATTGACTGTTAAAACAGTATCAACCCAAAAGTAATAAAATCAGAATATCTAGGAGACATATGTGCTTCCATGTTAATTGCAGCATTATATACAGTAGCCAAGATATAGAAATAACCTAGACATCCATTGTCAGATGACAGGATAAAGAAAATGTGGTATATACTTACAATGAAATACATTTCAGCCATAAAAGAATGGAAATTCTGTCACATGCTACAACATAGATTAACATTGAAGAGATTATGTTAAGTGAAATAAACCAATCACAGAAAGAAAATACTGTATGATTGTACTTATATGAGGAACTGAGGTTGTAAAATTAATGGAAACAGAAAGTTAAATGGTGGTTTCCCAGTGGTTAATGGAGAAAGAGTTTCAGTTTTTTTAAGAAAAAATGTTCCAGAGATTTGTTTCACAACAATGGAAATATAATTAACACTACAAAACTGTACACTTGAAAATGACTAGAGTTATCAATTTTATGTTATCTGTTTTCAGCTCCAATAAGAAACTTCCTGAAAAATTACATTTGAATTCTCAAATCTAAAAATACAGTTTTCAAAGATTTGTCAAAACAGTGTGCCAGATTACCAGAGCAATTCCAGTTGCAAACTTTGGATCACATGCCATTCCACGATACGTTGCTCCCACATAAGTAGAACGGTTCCTGTAACTGAATAATGAAATTTTCTTGTGGATGTGTGTAATTTAAAATAGTAATAACTTACTCACATTTTATAAGATGGATTTCTATATAAAGGTATTTCCCCAAAACACAGAAATTACATGTAATATCTTATGCTTTTAGTCATTAAGATTTGGGTATCTTCTATCATTCACATAAAGTTAAGTTCTAAAAGTTGTTTAACATTATCCAATACACAGCCCAAAACCTAGCAGTGCCTGATTCTTTCAAAAAATTATTCATCGCTAGAAGGATATAATTGTGTGATATAAAAGTCAAATTGTTTATTGCTATAATTTGTATGTAGAAAACCAACCCCAAAAGTGTGAAGAAAGGCAGGATTGAGAGAGAGAGAAAGAGATAAAATATGCATCAGATTTACTAAGAGAAAGAGAGGTAGAGTGTAGAAACTGTCCTCACATAGCTATATCTTAACATTGCTCTGCAATCCTACAGATTCTTTATTCCGATACTTTGACAGATGTATTCCATATATTGCTTAAGGTCTTTAAAATTGTGTTTTTGATTTTTGCACATGAAATAATCAAGTTAGTAAACTGCAAATATATAAAGACTTTTGAAAGATACCAACCAAGCAGATAAATAGGTACATCTTAGGTCAGTATAAAAATACCAGAAGGAAACCATGGGGAGAATAAAGTGGTCTATTTCAGTTATTTATTAATATTTCATATTATAACAAGCATTCTACGCAATTATTGCATTCTATGAATTAATTTATATTTATGTAATGTTAAAGTGATGGTTTCAATTATTACTAGTGAGAAGATCTTTACAAACAGAGAGGTATCATGTTTTTATCCCAAGACTTTTCATTATTCAGCTCATTACATTTCTAAAAGTAAACAATATACTATGAGCTACTGTGATTTAATTAGTGTCTTCCATGATTATTAGAATCTTATATTTTGCAGTTGGCCAACACAGTCTTCATATATCCTTTTTTGTTTGTTTGTTTTGAGACAGAGTCTTGCTCTGTTTCCTAGGCTGGAGTGCAATGGTGCAATCTCGGCTCACTGCAACCTCTGCCTCCTGGGTTCAAGCAATTCTGCTTCAGCCTCCCCAGTAGCTGGGACTACAGGCGCCTGCCACCACGCCTATCTAACTTTTGTATTTTTAGTAGAGATGGGGTTTCATCATATTGGTCAGGCTGGTCTCAAACTCCTTACCTTGTGATCTGCCCACCTCAGCCTCCCAAAGTGCTGGGATTACAGGCGTGAGCCACTGCAATCAGCCTCATATAGATTTTTAATTATTATTGTTATATAAAATGTATATATAATTTTGATAGCTAAGATATCAAACAATTTGATAAAGCCTTTCTAAATGTGAATAAAGTACTTACACTAATAAGTATGTCATATCATGAGACCTTTGAGACAAAAATTTTTGTTTCCAAGACAAAAATCGCTGTAGTAATTCATCAGCATGACCACTTGTTGAAATCTTATCTTGATCTGACCAGATCTCCAAGGAAGACAGCATAACTGTCATATTAAGCTGGGAAAACATCTGAGAACAGAAGATACATGTTTTACAATTTTGGGTAACCATAAAGATGGCATTACATCTCAATATCTAATGCTAATATATTTAATATTTTTTGAAGATAAAATCATTGGTGGATAAAACTAGTTGGCTAGGCTACATTTACATTTTTACTTTTTATTGAAATGTAAATGCTATATATATGAACACACACAATGCTATATTGCTTACTTAAATATAAAATACAAATACTTACAGTGTTGATAAGACCAAAGATTTGAAAAACTTTGTCAACTGCAACTGCCACAGCAGAGCCCATATAATCATACTGAAAGACAAATTTTGTTTCTTAATCACTAGTAAAAATAACTAACTACCACATTTTAAGTGGATTTAAATGTAAATGTAAAAATAGTTCGGTGGTCAATTGAAAAGGCCCTAAATAGAATTAAGATACATCACATGCTTACCAAGTTTTAAATATCAGCCTAATATTTTATAAAGTAATCAATGATATTAAAATGAGGTAATTGTGATCACCTTCCTCTTTACAGATGTAGAAATTCAAAGTATTAAGGTATGAAGAGTGAGTAATCTATTGGTTACCAGGGCGTGGTGGCAGGCGCCTGTATTCCTGCATATAAGTTCCCACCATCATGCCCAGCTAATTTTTTGTATTTTTAGTAGAGATGGGATTTCACCATATTGGCCAGGCTGGTCTTGGACTCCCAACCTCAGGTGATCTGCCCTCCTCGGTCTCCTAAAGTGCTGGGATTACAGGTGTGAGCCACTGCACCTAGCCTTATTTTTATGAAGTCCAAATTATCTAATTTTTTTGATTGGTCATTCTCTTAGTGTCATATTTAAGATTTGTTTTGCCAAAAATTTTTGTGGATAAAATTCAAGACTCAAATCCACAGCTAAATAAACTACTAAGTCTACTTTTTCTACTATAGTATACTGTCATCATTTGTCTTCATTCTAATAAAATGTTTTATTGTGCTTCACTTTATTGCATTTTTCAGATATTGCATTTTTTACAAATTGAAAATTTGTGGTAATCCTGAATCAAGTAAGTCTATTGGTACTATTTTTTGCAATAACATGCTCACTTCATGTCTTCGTGTTACATTTAGTAACTCTTGCAATATTTCAGGCTTTATTATTGGTATTATTACTATCACTAGTGATTATCAATGTTACCACTGTAATTGTTTTCAGATGCCATGAACCGTGCCCACATAAGATGACAAATTTTATCTATACATGTTGTGTAGTTTCTGACTGCTCCACTGATCAGCCATTTCCTCATCTCTTTCCCTCTCCTCAGGCTTCTTTATTCCCTGAGATAACTAAATATTGAAATTAGACAAATTAATAACCTTACAATGGCTTCTAAGTGTTCAGGTGAAAGGAAGAATCCCGTGTCTCTCACTTTAAATTGAAAGCTATAAATGATTAAGCTTAGTGAGGAAGACAGGTTAAAAACCGAGGAAGATATAGACCTCTTGACAAATGATTACCCAAGTTGTGAATGCAAAGGAAAATCTCTTGACGAAATCTAAAAGTTCTACTCTAGTGAATATATGAATGATAAGAAAGTAAAACAGCCTTATTGCTGATATGAAGAAAGTGGTAGTGGTCTGGATAAAACATTAAACCAGCCATAACATCTCTTAAGTCTAAGCCTAAACCAGAGGAAGCCCTGACTTTTCTTCCAGTCCATGAAGGCTGAGAAAGATAAGTAAGCTGCGGAAGAGAGTGAGGCTAACAGAGATTGATTCATGAAATTTAAGGACAGAAGCCATCTTTATAAAAGTGCAAGTGCAAGGTGAAGTAGCAAGTGCTAATACGGAAGTTGCAGCAGGCTATTTCAAAGATCTAGCTAAGATAATTGATGAAGCTGGCTACACTGAAGAAAACATTTTCAGTGTAAATAAAAAGCCTTCTATTGGAAGAAGATGCTATCACAGACTTTCATAGCTAGAGAGAAGTCAATTCCTCACTTCAAACCTTTGAAGGATAGGCTGACTCTCTTATTAGGGACTAACGCAGCTGGTGACTACATTGAAGCCAGTGCTGACTTATCATTCTGAAAATTTTAAGGTTCTCAAGATTTAGCTCAGTCTACTCTGCCCATGCCCTATAAAAGAAACAACAAAGTCTGGATGATAGCACATCTGCTTAAAGCATGTTTTACTAAATAGCTCAATTCTCCAAAAAAGTATATATATTTTAAAATATTACTGAACATTGACAATGCACCTGTTAAATCAAGAGCTCTGATGGAAATAAGGAGATAAATGCTGTGTTTGTGCCTGCTAGAACAACACATTCTTCAGTCCATGAATCAAGGAGTAATTTGACTTTCAAGTATTATTATTTAAGTATTAAAGTTCATAAGGCTATAGTCATCATAGATAGTGATAAGTTCCAATTTCAAATAATCTCTTTGTTCACACATATAAGTGTACAATTTTAGAAGCCGCTAAGTAACCTTTTGAATGCTTTGTTGATTAGGAATTTCTTCCACTAGATATCCTAAATCATTTCTCTCAGGTTTAGAGTTCCACAAATATCTAGTGCAGGGGCAAAATGCTGTGAGTCTCTTTGCTAAAGCATATCAAGAGTGACCTTTACTCCAATTCCCAATAAGTTCCTCATTTCCATCTGAGACCACCTCAGCCTACTGTCCATATCACTATCAGCATTTTAGTCAAAACAATTCAGCAAGCCTTTTGGAGCTTACAAGATACAACGGGAAGTTTCAAACTTTCCCACATCTTACTGTCTTTTTCTGAGCCCTCCAAACTTTTCTAACCTCTACCTGTTCCTTACCCAGTTTCAAAGTCACTTCCACATTTTCAAGTATCTTTTTATACCAGTGCCCCGCTCTCTGCTGTACCAATTTTCTGCATTAGTCCATTCTTGCACCGTATAGATACTATAGTATCTGCTATAAAGGTACTACCTCAAACTTGGTAATTTATGAAGGAAGAAAGAGGTTTAATTGACTCACAATTTTGCATGGCTGAGAGGCCTCAGTAAACTTATAATCATGGCAGTGAAGGGGAAGCAAAGCATGTCTTTTATGGTGGCAGGAAAGAGAGAGAGAGGGAGAGAGAGAGAGAGAGAGAGAGAGAGAGAGACAGAGAGACAGAGAGAGACAGAGAGTGAAGGAGGAAACACCATTTTTTAAACCATCAAGATCCTCTATGATCCAATCGTCTTTCACCAGATCACTTCTTCAACATGTGGGGATTACAATTCGACAGGAGCTTTGGGGGAGCACAGAGCCAAACCATATAAGATGTAAAGTTTGCAAAACTTTTCTCCCATTCTGTAGGTTGCCTGTTTACTCTGTTTATAGTTTCCTTTGCTGTTCAGAAGCTCTTTAGTTTAATTAGATCCTATTTGTCAATTTTTGCTTTGTTTGCAGTTGCTTTGGAATCTTCATCATGAAATATTTGCCCATGACTATGTCCTTAATGGTATTGCCTAGGTTGCCTTCCAGGGTTTTCATAGTTTGGGGTTTTACATTTAAGTCTTTAATACATCTTGAGTTAATTTTTCTATATGGTGTAGGGGAGGGGTCCAGTTTCAATCTTCTGCATATGGCTAACCAGTTATCTCAGCACCATATATTTAATAGAAAATCCTTTCCCCATGGCTTGTTTTTGTCAGTTGAAGCCTATTAGAGTGTGGAGGGTGGGAGGAGGGAGAGCTCAGGAAAAATAACTAATGGGTACTAGGCTTAATACCTGGGTGATGAAATAATCTGCACGACTAACCCTCATAACAAGTTTGCCTATGTAACACACCTGGACATGAACCCCTGAACTTAAAAGTTAAGAAAAAAGATGTTACACCACTTTAGGCAACACCAGCCTCTCTGGGACTGCTTCTCTTAACCTAATAGTTCTCAAACTCACATGGCTAAGTAGCATTTCAGAACTTACACTAAGATATTGAGTAATATACATTTAATTAAGATTTTCTTTTAAAGCATGAGGGAAAGTAACAGTTACAATTTCATAAAATCTTTTTTCTTATTTATTTATTTATTGAGACTGAGTCTTCCTCTATTGCCCAGGCTGGAGTGCAGTGGCAGGATCTCAGCCCACTGCAATCCCTGCCTCTTGAATTTAAGCCATTCTCATGCGTCAGCCTCCCGAGTAGCTGGGATTACAGGCACCTACCAGCACACCTGGCTAAATTTTCTGTTTTTAGTAGAAAGAGAGTTTCACTATGCTGGCTAGGCTGAGCTTGAACTCCTGAACTCAAATGATCTTCCTGCCTTGGCCTCCCAAAGTGCTGGGATTACAGACGTGAGCCACTGTGCCTGGCGAATTTCATAAATTCTTAATCTTTATTTTTTTCTTCAAATTTGGGCTTCTACTATTGCTTATCTGTGGCAGAATCTATTTTAGAGGTTAAATTAATATTTTATGACAAAATTTATCTTTAGTTAGATATGAGGATAATCACAAACATATTAAAGTTTAAGGAATATTAATATTTTTCTTCAATGGCTGTTGTCCAAAGAAGAATCTGTACTTGTGTTGCTGGGCTTTTATGATCTTTTTTGATAGACAGGATAACATATAGGTATGCTGAGGTAGCAGAAATAGTAGATTGGGTTACATAACGAAAGACACATGGATAACTGGATGTCTGAAACAACTGGATTTAAAAAAAGAGACCCATAAAAAGAATCTAAAATAGTGGATTCAGAAATAAAGAGAAGAGGAAAATGAGTTGTCTAGACTTCTCACAGAAAGGGAGAGAGAAAAAAGGAAGAATTTCTGAATCACCTATTGTGTTGAATGACACTTTGTCTACGGAAAGTGTTTTGAATATTTTGGTCTTTTGTTATATAGATATGTAAATATAGAGAGCGCCCATCCATACCCATTGCCTACTCTTCCCAAATATACTTTGCTACCTATTGACCAAAAAAAAAAAAAAAACCCACAAAAAATTGTTGCTTTATTGCAATAGTCTGAAATTGAACTCACGATATCTCTGGGTGTCTACATATTCTGGATAAACAATGTACTTATGTACACAGAGCTCTGAGTACCATAAGAGTAAAGATTTCAATAATATGTTCTCATTCAACAGAATAGAAATCGTATTTTCCCTGAAATATCATTTCTAATTGTGTGTACAGACACATATCTCAGTGCTTACTGAAAACATAAAAAGTGGTGCTTGGGAATTTCAATAATCACCAATAAGTGTGCAGAAGACTCCAGACAGAAAATAAAATGCAAAAGATAGATTCTGCTCTAAGATAGACAAAAGAGATACAATTCTCCTAACTCTTTGAGGTCCATATCTTTAGAGATGGCTTTGTACTTTGCTAATTCCATGTAACCTTCTCCAATAAATCATATTGTATATTTATACAATGTAGTATTAAGGTACCCTTTTGCAAGACTAAACATATAAAAATCAAACAAAAACAGAAAATAAATATATGATTATAAAAATAAATCCAAATATCAATATGTTTTAATAATCATATCAATTTTTTGCCTTTAAGCTTTATTCTTACCAATGTATTACCTTAGTTAATATAATTATCACATAACATTTTTTTCTTTTTTAGTATTTTACTGATGCTAGATGATGTGTTTCTTTTTTATTGATACTGCTATGTCCTTATATTTTACGGGTTCTTTAACTTTTTAATTTGCATGTAGTTGTTTTTCATCGTCTTTGTAATTTAGCTAGTGTTTAGTCTGTTGCTGTTTTCTGATTATCAATCAATTATATATCAATATGTCAATTTTGTGATTACTTATCAATCAGTTACATATCAGTATAGCTGTTTTGTGATTATATATCAATAATTACAAGATATCAACAGACCAAACACTACTTAGATGACAAAGACAATCAAAAAACAACTATATGCAAAGGAAAAATTTAAAGAACCCATAAAATATAAGGACATAGAGATATTAATAATCAAAGGATGAGCATCAGGTAAATATTAGGAAAAAAATTATGTGTTATTATATTAATGAACATAATACATTGATAAGAATAAAACTTAAAGGCAAAAAATTGACACTATTATCACAACATATGATAAAATAATTCATTGGAGAGATGGAGACTTTTAAAATTTGCTTATAACTAAAAACATGGCCACAAAATATGTGAAAAAAAGATTTAACACAACTATAAATGGAAATTGACTATCATACTGAGATAGTTTATATGGGTCTCTTAATAACAAATAGGTTAATAAGACAAATTTGTAGGAAAGATACTCAAGACTTTAAAAACCCAAAGGAATGTTGGATAAAACATATATACATGGAGGCTTATATACAACAATGAGAATATGTATTTTTTTCAAATACAAATAAATTTTTATGCACATAGATCCATATTAACAAATATTAGTACATAAAACACTTCTTTGAATAAAAAATAAGAGTGTCACTTAAATCACGTTATCTGAACACAATGCAACTGAGTCAATGTGAACTTGATAAAAGTATTCTAACAATGCTATTTTTTGTGAAATTGATACCTTTTCTGTGGGTATATGAGATAATAGTCTTATTGTAGGTAAATACACTCTAAAGAATTTAAGAGTAAATCTTCATGATGAGCTTTACAACTTACTTTCGAATTTAAATGGAGAGAGCACAAGTGAGAATGGGATAAAATATTAATAAATGTGGCAAAGAGAACAAGGGTTCTCTTTTTATTACTTTGTAACATCTCTGAAAGTTTCAAATTATTTCCAAATGAAATGTTTAAAAAGCGAAGATGAAATAAAGAAAATTTCAGATGAAAAGAAACTGAAGAGAATCCAGCAGGCTAAAGAGAAATATCATACATTAAGTCTTACTAGAAGGAATGAGAAGCTCTGCAAGTGAAAAATGTGTGTGTACACATCCCCATATATATATATACATATAAAATCAATAAAAATATTTTTTAATTTTTAATTTTCTTAATTTCTTTTTAGAATAACTGAACATTTAATTTTTAAAAATCTATTTTTCAGTTTATAACACATGGAGAGGTAAAATATTTGAAAACAGAATCATAATGACTTACCAGAGTTAAATGAAATTTTACTGCTCTGAAGCTCTTACATTATTAATGAAGTGGTATAATATTAATTCTAGATCATGATAAGTAAAGAATACTAAATGGAATTCCTGGGGAAACCACTAAGGTTGGAGACTGGAAAGAGAGGCAAAGCAGAAAAAAAAAATAGAGGTAAAAATAAATGTAAAATATAACCCATGGATCCAAAGGTAGGAAAGAAGAAACAAATGAGCAGATAATTGATGGGACGTAAGAACACTAGTAGCAAAGTATTATTTAAACTACATCAATAGTTATTAATTCATTTGAGAAAAAATCAACTGAACGTTCTATGATTCTTCTCATTTTTAAAATACAGAAGTTCTACCAGAGAAGATAAAGAACTCTAAAACATAATCTTCTGAGGGATAATGTTTAATAATATTATAAAGACATATGCACATGTATATTCATTGTGGCACTGTTTACAATAGCAAACACCTGGAACCAAACCAAATGCCCATCAATAATAGACTGGACAAGGAAAATGTGGCACATATACACCATGGAATACTATGCAGCCATAAAAAACAATGCATTTGTGTCCTTTGTAGGGACATGGATGAGTCTGGAAACCATCATTCTCAGCAAACTGACACAAGAATAGAAAATCAAACACCACATGTTTTCACTCATAGGTGGGTGTTGAACAATGAGAGCACATGGACACAGGGAGGGGAGCATCACACACTGGGGTCTGTTGTTGGGGGCTAGAGGAGGGACAGCAGGGGATGGGGAGGTTGGGGAGAGATAACATGGGGAGAAATGCCAGACATAGGTGACAGGGGTATGGAGGCAGCAAACTACCTTGCCATGTATGTATTTATGCAACAATTCTGCATGATCTGCACATGTACCCCAGAACCTAAAGTACAATTAAAAATATATATATAAATATAAATATATATATATATACATCTGCATTGAAAATGTTGAGAGTTTTTTATTCTTATTCCCTCTAAATTTCAACAAAATAAAGATATAATAAACATACTGATATTGCATACCATGGCTTTATCCATAGTGATTTGTACTTTCAGAGTTCTTTTCAATAGCACGGCACCTGAATTTATCTGTGAAATAGACGATGTGAATTAAATAATTTCAACATTTTTACATTGCAGTTGTCATGTGCAATGCATATATACACACACTCACAGGTGAGATATAGACTATCCATCCATGTAGCTACCCATCTATCTATATGTAGATAGATGATAGATATATGAACACAGATACACAAATATAGATATAAGTAATAAAGTAAGAGGATGAGTGCTCACTTAGCAGGTAGGATTCCAAATACAAATTTTACAAGAAAATCAGAAGCATTTTATTTTATGTTATTGATAATTAGAATTGTCAAAAAGTCATTGAAATGAAGAAGAATCCCATATTTCCTTCCTCTTTTAACATTCCTATGTACTCTGTAGCACACCACTCCCTCATCAATCTTCAAGGTAAACTAACTTACATATACATTTCTCCAAATGTTGCCTTTATTTTCTTATTATTTTTGTACTTTTACTTCTTTATATTAACTTTATTGAGGTTTACATTCAATAAAATGTGTCCATATTAAGTATAAACTTATATTATTATTGAGTAATGTATATACCATCACAATTTATAAATTGGTATTTAGCACAATTGGAACAGTGACATCAAAATATTAAGAGCACTATCTTTAAACAATAAGGTTTCATACAATTTCTAGTGTATTGCCCCCTTTACACTTTTATATTTTCTATCAAAATAACACTTTAAAATAAAAAAATGCAAGTCCAGAAAACTTATAAAGCAATTTGATCAAATTGGTAACAATTTTATCAGTAAGATGGAAAATCAATATAAAAATAACGATACGGAGGAGAGAGATCCAAGATGGCTGATTAACAACAGCTCAGGATTGTAGCTCCCAGAGAAAGTGCAGAGAGCGAGTGGACGCCGCACTTTCAGACGAATTTTTGTTGCCCACAGACTAGGAGATTCCTGGCGGAGGAGCCACACGGGTCGCCAGCGTGACTTTTTTGGCCGGCGCGGCTATTTTGCCGGCGCCCCAGCACGGCGCTTCTCGGCG